>CM055910.1:52273743-52506243 GCA_029582155.1 Panopea generosa | reverse complement strand
TGAGAGATCTACCTTTTCATACAACAATTTGTTTTTATGGGTGAAACATCCTAGTCGGATGGAAAAAAAACAAATCGTTCATTTTTATAAATAGGACATTTTGATAAGAAATGCTCGGCATCTTTAGTTGTGTCGCATCCACAAAATGGATTTAATTTAAGGTGGTTTAAATATAGATCATAATTAGATTGCTGCAATCATTTCGTTATCTAGCATGGTGGACAGACACGATTTGTTTGTCATGCATAAAATATCAAGGTTTTTGAGTATTTCCATTCAGGCTACGCCTTTTATGTTTAAAAATGGAAAAAGATGCAGATGATCTTACATTGTCATCTAGTTGATTTCATAAAAAGACACCTGATGGAATACATGGATTTGTCATAACAGCTGTTCTACAATTATGAATAACAATTTGTTTTACTATATCTAAGTGGGTAATTTGATAATTCACCCACAAGTTGCGGAAAGAAATCTTCAACAAAGTTGGAACAAGGTTTTTATGTGCTTTAAACATAAAACACTGTTTTTGATATGCTCTTCATTGCTTAGTGATTCCCATCCATATTTCTTATGTAATTTTTCAGTTAAGACAGAGCGTGTAAGCCCTGTTGCGGTACGGGATGCTTCATTTTGTATAGTATAACGAAGTGTGATCTGCATAGAGACTAGTCAGACTAAGAAGTGACTGTAATATTTTAAACATAAATCATAAACAACAATGGCCAAAGGACAGATCATTGGGGTACACTAGCTATTACATGTTAAGTTTTGGATTTTGAAAATTGAATGGTCACACGCTGAAATCTCTTATTTAATGCCTTTTTTAATTTATAAATTAATCCGTTATGCCATACTCGGTCAAACACTTTGAAAATATCACAGAAAACCAGACATGCAAACAATTATTTCAAAAACCTTCCACGACAGCTTAACAAAGAAACTGGCCTATGATTTGATACATCTGATTTGTCGCCCCATTATACAATTTGTTCAGGTGTCAGTGTAAATAACCTCACTTAAAGAACAATTTTTGACTAATTGATTGATGATTTATTTGCATTTAGAATACTAATAATGCAAATATCTCTCTTTCATTAATGACAATATTTGTAAGTTCATTTTCGGTTTTTGGAGAGAATAAAGGTAAAGAAGCAGTTTCGTCAGAAATAGATGATTAAGAATCAAAGTATTCGTTCAAACAGTTGACCTTTTCGTCATTAGAAATATAATGTATTTTTATATCTATTGAGATCAGTATCACCGAGAGGAGGTATAGTCGCTGAGGTATTTAGTTTTTTTTATAAAGCATTTTACTATCTTCCAAAACCCTCTTTTGTCATTACACTGAAAGTCTGTAATATTTAATTCAAGATTATTAAGAATGTTTTCCTTTGTACGTCTTTTAAGATTATTAACATTATTTCAAGCTTTTTTATATTTTATAAATTCAATTGACTTTCCACTTTTTGATGCATTTCTTTAAGCCTATCTCTTATTCGTAAATGCTCGTTCAGAGTCAAACCAGGTTTGTCATCAGGTCATACCGTAACATTTTTCAAAAGGATACATAGTTTATCCATATATATGAAAGAATCAGTGAACTTTCTGTAAGTAACATTAATAATATAAGATTTAAACCGTCCCAATCATAATAGTGTATCTTTTCATTTAGAAGTTTGGAATTAGCTTTATCATATGACTAAATATTTCTTCCATAAATATTACGAAGCTGATAATGAAATGGTATAATATTAAATGTTACTTCCTGGTCACTTATATGTCTGTTGGTATCTATAGTTACCGAATGAAAAAAGCATTTCATGTGGAGTTATAATGTGGTCAAAAATGGTATTGAGTCTCATTTATAATATTTACAAAAGATTTTACTAGTAGTTTATCCTTTAAATTGTGATAATTAGGATTGAGCAAATCTTCGTTTAAATCGCCTAGCAAAATAATGTTGTTTTTTACTCACAATGCCTTTTCAATATTATTGTTAAATTTGGTAAAAAAATCTGCATCAGCAATTTTGGGGCTATAAAACAATTCTAATAGAATATTTGCCAATTTAGTGTTTGGTTCGTTGCAAGATAACCTAATTTAAAACATCTAGAATGAAATGCCGAGCCACATGAACGAGTAAGCCCCACTTCATGATTTGAACAATCTGTCTGACAGACGTAAGTGACTATCAGAAATGTGGTGATCAAGATAAATTTCTGAAAAACATAGACACTTATTTCTTATACTTCTAATGTTAATGAAATATTGATAAGCTGTGTAAATTGTACGTTGGTCCCGTTTTTTTTCTCAACATCTCCTGCTTGTAAAATAATGGGTAACAAAACAATCTTAAAATCTTTTTTGTCAATAAAGTCTTTGGATATTAAAGGGTAACTATAATGCAAAAATAATTTTTGCTTAATCAATTCAAATTGGTATTCTAAATATAATCCGCCAGTGCCCACCAACACTAGTTGCCATATTGCACAGTTATACAGGTAAAATCTTATCGGCACCTGAAATAAATTTGCCATTTCATATATGGCGAAATGACGTCACTGGGGGTCAATCAATTAGAATAATCGACCAAAATACCTCGCCAACCTGTCATCGTGTCATTCGCTGTAAACAAACATGGCCGATCGCATCGCTCTTCTTGTTAATGGTTATAAAAAATCCGCAATTAAGCGCCTTCACACGCCAATATGGGAAAACAGTGTTCGATCAGAACTTGTAGGAAATAAAAATGTAATGGCAGTGTTAGTTTGCATAAATCTCCTAACAGTAACTTGTTGGAAAGTGCATGGATTAAAATTGTGACACTCTTGACACGCGGGAATAACACAAATCTCCACAATTTCAATCGCTAAAACAATACATTTCAGTTCATCAGTGATCACGCGATGTCACTGAATTGCCCAGATTTACGCGGGAATAAAAAAAATCTCCCCATTTTTAACCGCAAAAACAATATATATTATATATTTATACATTTATTTTTCAAGGACCGCTTGTTTATATTCGCGTGGAATAGCAATCCGTGCAGTAATATTATGCATGACACCATAAGTAACATTTGAAAATAGCGTCCAATCGTAAAACCCATGCCAGTGATCACGTGATGTCATGGTATTTTCTAGAAAGATCTAGGTCAACTCTATTTTCCGAAAATATACACCGGTCTTTTTTTTATATTTTTGAAAAAGCATGCGTGCCTGTTGCGATAATTGACACGGTAAAAAATCAATGTTTGTTTTGGTTGCGATTACTGGGATAGGATCCTGTGCCGTGTGCTTACGCGGCTTACCGTTATGGCTTCGGGCGGTTATAAGTTGGGGACGGAGTGTCGTAAATCATGTCAGTTTATAGTTCGGTAATTAACCAAAGCCATGGTATATGTCCTGGGGTATGGACTAATCAAATGCACACGCCAATATGCGACAATACTGATTTGTTTTTACAGCTGACACCTAGTAACTGAGGAACACATAATAGAATAATAATAAGTCATTCCTATTTTACTATCATATTAACGGATAAATTGTTACCTACAATTATTATAATTAAAACTACCATTATCTGTTATTGTTATTAATTATTCATAACAATAGGTCTAACAATAAATATGTAGTAGTTGTATTAATTACAATTTAGGTAGAAATTATTTATTATTAGTAGTAAAGGTAGTCCTTAATTATTATTGTATATAATCTGTTTCTCCATCAAGTACCACCGGTTCAAACTGGTATGGTTGAATGCCATAATCTAGGGTTTCCTATTCTTCATCACTACCTGAGCCTGATAAGTCCGATAAAATGTCACTTACGTCGGAATCCTCATTAAAATAACTCTCGTGAAATATTTTCGTCCATTGAAGCCATCTTGAATTAGATCGCGTTATTGGTATGACGTCATCGGGGACATCGTTCGGGTTATTCTGTTAATTCTTTCGTGTATTTCCGTGAGAGGTGTAATGTGCGTTACTGTTTCCGTGATTTACCGATGAACAAGAGCGAATTTCTTAAAAACAAAACCATTTTTATAAACCTCTAATTGATTTTATTCAAATGATATAAAATAAAATAGCATTTTGTTTACCTTTTAATTGTATTTGATTTATTCCTCTTTGCGATCAGTTCATTACAAGTATAAATATATATATAACAAATGAAACGAAAATTTAGATTTAATCATTTTTTGTACCAGAAATTGACAGGTATTAAATAAACCTATGAATTGTTGATGAACTGTATTTGGCTTGAAAAGCCCTTAGCTTGAACTTGTGTCCTGTCCCGTCGGGTTCGAGCCATCGAAGTTCTACTGTATATTATATCGTATATCGTCGTTTGCTTGAGACAGCCTTGTAATTGCAATAACATATTGTCATGCTATTAGTTAACATTGATGAAATGAACTATACATAGACATGCTATGTTTTATATTACAGCACTGCGGATTCAAATGACCGAGGTTTCAGCTTTAAAATTGAGACAGCTTGATGGGTATGAAATCGCAGAACGAGGCCACATAGAAATAAAGGTATGTTGGCTTTGTAATGTAACATGTGATGAGAATTCGGTATTATTGCCGATTTTAAATGAAATAAAAAAAAGTTACAAGCTTTTAATTGGAAAGCATTTTCCTTTTCAACACGCATTGCTACCAGGAACATCACGAACTATTTTAAACATGAGGCTTATAAAAAAACTTTTGGACTATAAGAAATATTAAATACTCGGCAGAATGTAGAAGAAATCATGTTCATTATTTAAATTATGCAATACCCTGTGAGACATTTTTATCCAAATGTCAAATGAAGGTAAGGGTCATTCACATTGGGACGTCGCAGAGATTAGTTTTTAAGTTAACAATTAATACAGTTTGCTTGAATATTTAGTGTTATTTTATGTCATCGATGTTAAAAGACGATCAGTTAACCAAACCACTCTTTCCTTGTATCCTTGAAGGTTAACAAGTACTCGAACAAAGCCCATCTCCGCAAAAATATGATAATTTTCTCACTTATATTCAAAATAACGTTAGATGTACCGTGGTCCCAGTACATGACATTAACCGATTAAGCTCTGTCTTACCATTATGGAATTCCCCGCCTGTCTGACAATTCAGAGTTTTTTAATGTATTTATAGAATTGTGATGCAAGTCTGACCAATCAGCGGTCTAGTATATCACTGCAATGTAACGATACATAACGGGAAGAATTTGGTCCGTTCATGCAGTTTACATAATATATCGCTTGTATTGGGGGAAAGGCTGCCATTCAAAGTTGTTTTAGGTCTACTTGAAATTAGAGTTGTAGAGCATCTGACCTTGAGTCGCAGTATCGGTATGTTTACCATTTAATATTTCACTTTATCAACATATAATTGGGTCTGATTCTACTCAGGATGACACATACTGTGAATGAATACGTTGTTATGGACATAAGAATGAACCCAGTCCCCCTGATTTGGTCCGTTAAAAGCATATACTGGAGCATATTGATTGGCCAATTGTTTCAGGGAAAGTTTGAATTACAACATTGTTAAGTAAGCGCTATGAATTGAGGGACAGGCATATAATTCTCTGCTTTTTTCATTGGTGTTACTAGACATGATTAGGGAGATATCATGTTATATATATAATAACTATGGAAATCATAGCGTGTTTTATAACTCAAGCTAAGGGCAGCGTGTATTGATTAATCACGTCTTATCTTAACTCTGTTAGAAACCTAAATCAGGTCTTATCGCAAGCCTCTCCACACATATCCAATTAGCTCTGTTGGAAGCATGGCCGATTAGCTCGTCGCTGATTAGTCAGTTACCGGGTCAGTGGAGATCCTTTGTCTTAGTTATTACTCTAGACACTCTCGGATCGCGCATAGTTATATTGTTACTCACCACCACTGCCTGCTCCACACAGTTGTAATAACTTAATTTGCAATTAATGGAAAACCAAAAACTATGATTATGATTCATCCGATCAAGGATTTAACGCAAAATATGTTGAGCTAATATGTTTTGTCTATATTGAGTAAGACTTGTTTTGTACTCACATCTACATAACAGGGAAAAAATAATAATGATTTATAATGGAACAGTTTTAATATACATAATTGATTAACATCTTGTACCGACTAATTGTTTGATGATAAAAAACCATGATAACTACTAATAAAACACATTGTGCATTCATTCTCTGCATAAGCTGTGTAATTTAAGATATCATTACAGCGAATATTGATTTTAAGAGTTCTATATTTTAGGGAAAAGGTATGATGCGAACATTTTGGTTAGAGGGATACACGAAACCATCGTATCAAGACGATCGAATCTCAGCCGACAGTCATAGAGTTGTAATTGTCAAAGAAGCCAGTTCTTCCGACGATAAACTACACATATGAATACATATAATTACATCGATTCGTGCAAGGCAAGAGTTGACCTAATTCAGACACTTCTTATTTTTGATGGTTTCGAAATGACTTAAAATGCAGTCACCAGAATTTGAGTTTAAAGAGGATATGGCAAGAAATGGTCAGTTGAGTGCCAGTATAATACTCTTGCTGGTGTTTGAGATGACATATTTCAGAGTAACAATGCAATGCGTATGCTACTGTCTCAAGTAGACACCATTGAGACATGGCTGACAGATTGAAGCCACTGAACCCAAACAACATCGAGCAATGCCATCTTACTGTGGGTGTTTCCAACTTCGACACTTTTTCATGATGTAATAATCAATCCCGGTCCATGATACACCCGAATCAGGTTTGTTTAACCACAACGAATAAGCAGGGGATTCTATAGAACGCTTGAGCTGTCTTATATTCAACATTGTGTTTAGTAGTCAGATCCTTATGTTGGGTTGTATAATACCTGTATTGGGTTATCCTAGCATTGTGTTGGGCTATATAAGAATATGTTGGATTTTATGCTCATTATGTTTGGTTGTCATAGCATTATGTTGGGTTGTCATAGAATTATGTAGAATTGTATATTAATTGTATTGGGTTATCATTATTTTGTGTTGTTTCATAACTATGTTGGGTTTCCTCATCAAAATGTTGAGTTGTCTTATCATTATATTGAGTTATTATAGAACAACGTAGGGTTGTCATAGCAGTATGTTTGGTTGCCATAGCATTATGTTGAGTTGTATATTTCTGTCAGGTAGTCTCATCATTATGTTGGGTTGTCTCATCATTATGTTAGGTTGTCTCATTATTATCTTGTGTTGTCTCATAATTATGTTGTGTTGTCTCATAATTATGTTGGGTTGTCATAGCATTATGTTCGGTAGTCATAGCATTGTGTGGTGCGGTTAAATAATTGTTATATTGGTTGTCGTTACATTGTGTTTTGCTGTCCAATATTCGTGTTAAGTTGAATATTCATTATGCTGGGTTGCCATTGCATTGTCGTTATGTTGTGCTAAAACCAAGGAGAGCGAATGGACTAATCGTGTTTCCCCAGAAGACATTTCTAGCTCCGTTTGATCTGTGTGCTTTCGATTTTGGTTAGTTATTATAGCGTGGGTGAGTTTTAATAGAAATATGCTCATTAAATTTTATTAAACTTGATGTTAATGTTTCATATAAAGATTTATATTTCTAAATTGTATACAATATATGGATTTAACAAACATATTAACTTCGAAAATATTACTGATCGTGACACTTTTTCTGCGAGATATGTCATTATATTCTGGATCAGCCAAACTACTTAGATTAGAACAAATTGAGTGTTTGAATGCTGGTTCGGTAGAAAAATGCGTCATTGAGGTACTCTTGACCTGTTACGGGAAAACTTCGGAATAAAATAGTTATAATTAAAACAAATTCCTGGGTTCATGCGTAGGGATAAAGGCCAGTGGTAACAGGAAGCGGACATCGCGCGTCTGCTGACGGAGACGTGTATGGAAATGCTTCTAGACCGTTTTCAGCAGGAGAAAATTGCAACCATTTCCTCCACGTCGAACAAAGAGTTGATTCGGTTGGCCATAGAGGATCGTTTCAGGTTGAGGGAAAATGCAAAACAGGCATGCAATGTTTTCAACGGCGTCTTGAGCGGGATCGGTCATGTCTGAACATAGTTTAATAATTATATATTTTTTAGATAATATTATTATCCCATTTAAAAATTAAAAAATTCTTCATTTTCCTCCATATAAAATTATTCCGTGGTCTATCAGGTATATCCCAAAAATATCGAGATCAGTGAGTTATTTCAGCGGGTTCCGTGAGTTGGTTTTTCAACTCCGTATTTTTGTTATTTATGGTGATGCTATGTTTCCAAAATGAATAACCCTCCAGTACAACGTTAAGAAAGCATTGAACCATTGTCTAAAATAACCATGATTATATGCTATCTTCTGGAACACCGCTATGAATGGTAATTTCCGAACTTTGCTTATGAAGGCCTATATAGAATTAGAAAAACTTTATTGGCGAAGTAGGGTTGTCCGTGTCATTATAGATTTCAGTGTGAAATGTCTGGAGTCCAATGTCCACATATATCTATTTTTTTTATTCATTTTCCTAATTATTGGATTATCTATTATCTTGTTGATAATGCTATGACAACCCAACATAATGATGAGACAAACCAACATAATGATGAGACAGCCTAATAAAATGATGAGACAACCCAACATAATGGTAAAACAACCTAAAATAATGATGAGACAATGCAACATAATGATAAGACAACCTAACATAATGATGAGACAACGAACCCATAATAATGCAATGGCAACCTAAAAAACAACACAGTGAATTTCTAGAATAAACTTTTTTGCAAAAACATTTATTTCATCATGAACTTTAATTTTGTAAACTATGAAGTTAAATTCCAAATTTCAGGGTCGTAAAATACTGAGATAAATATAATTAACATCCTGTCCAGTTGGAATTCTTATATTCCAAGTGACATTAGTTTCCAATGGGAAATTACGATTTCCGACCGGTCAAGGAAGGTTAAGGGTGCAATTGGAAGATTCGATTTCTAGATCAAGTTTCCAATTGGAAGGTAAACAATCTAATTGGATGATTCTATTTATAGATAAAATATTTTGTGTACGTGTAAAGTAGGTGCGTGTGTATGTGAATATCGGCATGCGTTTGTATGTGAGTGCAGTGTAAGTGCAGTGTAAGTGCGTTTGTTTGTGTGTGCGTGAAGCTTACGTGCGTTTGTAGGTTTGTATATGCAGCATGCGCGTGCATACATGTGCAATGTGCATTAAAAACAAGAACTAGTAGTGACAGTAGCAAACACATAAAAAGCATTTATATGTGTGCATGTAGTGTACTCAGTGGCAGAAATAACAACAGCAGCAGCAGTAGAAATAGTAGTAGTTGTAGTAAAAATTAGTAGAAGAAGTAGTAGTAGTGGTGGTAGAAGAAGTGGAGGTGGTAGTAGAAGTGGTAGTAGAACTAGTAGTAGTAGTAGAAGTGGTGATGGTGGTGGTATGATGAGTAGTAGTAGTAAAAGAAGTGGTAGTGGTAGTGTTGGTTGTGGTAATTATAGTAATAGTAGTAGTACTTGTAGTGCTAGTAGTAGTAAAAGTTGTGGAGTTGGTGGTAGTAGTAGTAGTGTTGAAGTCGGTAGCAGAAGTAGTAGTGGTGATTGTAGCAGAAGTAGTATTAGTAGTAGTAGTAGTAGTAGTAGTGGTGGTTGTGGTGGAAGTTGTAGTTGAAGTAGTTGTAGTAGCAGTAGTAGTAATAGTAATGATAATAGTAGTAGCAGTAGTGGTGTTAGTAGTAGTAGTAATAGTAGTAGTGGTGGTAGTAGTAGTAGTTATATTGGTGGTGGTATTAGTAGTAATAATAGTTGTAGTAGTAGTAGTAGTAGTAGTAGTGGTGGAAATAGTAGAAGAAGTAGTGGTGATGGTGGTGGTGGTAGTAGCATTAGTAGTATTGGTGGTGGTGGTAGTAGTAGTAATAGAAGTAGATAGTAGTAGTAGAAGTATAAGTGGTGGAGGTGGTGGTGTTGGTGTTGGTAGTAGAAGTATAAGTGTTGGTGGTGTTACTAATATTAGTAGTAGTGGTGGCAGTGGTGGTGGTAGAAGTAGTAGTAGTAGTTGTAGTAGTTATAGTAGTAGAAGTTGTTATAGTAGTGGTAGTGGTGGTGGTGATAGTAGTAGTACTACTGGTGGTTGTTGTGGTGGTAGTAGTAGTTGTAGTAGTAGTAGTGGGGGTGGTGGTATTACTAGTAGTAGTAGTGATGGTTGTATTAGTTGTAGAAGTAGTAGTAAAAGTAGAAGTAGTAGTAGTTGTAGTAGTAGTAGTAGAAGTAGTAGTAGTAGAAGCAGTAGTAGTAGTAGTAGAAGTGGTGGTTGTAGTAGTAGCAATAGTATTAGTATTAGTAGTATTAGTAGTAGTAGTAGTAGTAGTAGTGGTAGTAGAAGTAGTAGTAATAGAAGTAGTAGTAGTAGAAGTAGTACTAGTAATAGTGGAGTTGGTGGTAGTAGTAGTAATAGTGGTGGTAGAAGTAGTAGTAATAGTTGTAGTGGTAGTAGTAGAAAAGGTAGTAGTAGTAGTAGTAGTGGTAGTAGTGGTGGTGGTAGTGGTGTTGGTGTTGGTAATAGTAGTAGTAGTGGTAGTAGTTGTTATAGTAGAGGTGGTTGTGATGGTTGTAGTAGTACTATTGGTCGTTGTGGTGGTCGTGGTAGTAGAAGTTGTAGTAGTGGAAGTGGTGGTGGTTGTAGTAACAGTAGTAGTAGTGGTGGTAGTAGTAGTAGTAGTAGTAGTAGTAGTAGTAGTAGTAGTAGTAGTAGTAGTAGAAGTAGTATTATATTTGTCTATGCAGATCTTGCCATGGTATTATAAGTGTCTATGTAGATTTTGTCATGCTATTATATGTGTTTATGTAGATCTTGTCATGACATTATAAGTGTCTATTTAAATATTGTCATGGCATGGTATTATATGTTTCTATGTAGTTCTTGTAAAAGTAGTATATATGTCTATGTTGATCTTATGATTGTTGTATATGTGTCTTTTTAGATGTTGTCATAGTATACTTTGTGTCTATGAAAAACTTGTCATAGTAATATATGTATCTGTAGATCTTATCATTGTTTATATGTGTATATGCAGATCTTGCCATGTGTGACTGTCTATATTGATCTTGTCTTGATATTATGTGTGTATATGTTTAACTTGTCATGGCATTATATGTTTCTATGAAGGTCTTGTCATGGTATTTTATGTGTCTATGTAGATATTGTCATGGTATTATGTGTGTCTATGTTAAACTTGTCATGGTATTACATGTTTCTATGAAGGTCTTGTCATGGTATTTTATGTGTCTATGTAGATATTGTCATGGTATTATGTGTGTCTATGTTAAACTTGTCATGGTATTATATGTTTCTATGAAGGTCTTGTCATGGTATTTTATGTGTCTATGTAGATATTGTCATGGTATTTAATGTGTCTCTTTGGAACTTATCATGGTATTAAATGTGTCTATGTTGATACTGTCATGGTATTGTATATGTCTATGTAGACCTTATTATGTTATTTATGTGCCTATGTAGATATTGTCATGGTAGTGTATGTGTCTATGTAAATCTTTTCATTATATTATATTTGTCAATGGAGACTTTGTCTTGGTATTTTAAGTGTTCATGTAGATCATGTCATGGTAATATATGTGTCTGTGCTAATATTGTCGTGGTATCATATGTGTGTATGTAGAACTTGTCTTGGTATTATATGTGTCTATGTAGATTTTGTCATATTATTATATGTGTTCATGTAGATTATGTCGTGGTATTATATGTGTCTATGTAGATATTTTCATGGTATTATATGTCTTTATAGATCTTGTTTTGGCATTATATGTGTCTATGTTAATCTTGTCATGGTATTATATGTGTGTATATAGATCTTGTAGAGTGTTGGTATCTGAACACATTTCTGTTACTAGACGGTTCTACGCACATAAAGCCCTCCCTGTGATTACTTATCACTACGCAAAAGACCGCCCACGCACCGGAGTATGCGGTATAAACCTACTGCACGACAACGCACCGGTCCAAAAGTCTGCGGCGGTGATTGATTATTTGGCATGGAATGGAATTGCAACTTTGTCAAACCCTCCGTACAGCACTTACCTAGCATCATGTGACTTTTTGCTCAAACCTGTCATCAAACAGTGCCTAAGAGGCAAATCGTTTGAGTCCCGCCAGGAGGTCGGATTAGCGGTTTTCTACTGTATCAGGAGTATAGAAAAGGGAGTACTTTGAGGGTTTGAAAAAGTCCGTATTATCCATGTAAACTTTATTGTCTTATACCGCACCAAGGGCACATACTTTTCAAACGCCCCTCGCACACGCACACGCACACGCACACACATACTTAAAACAATCTTCCATGAGGCACTCAACATATTTACAAAGTACATATAGATTGTTTTAAATGAGGTCATTTTTGCAAGAGTAATTCATATATTGAAGATAACTTTATTTTGTTACGAAAACACTACTTAAAAGATGAACCTGCATAAATTCTATAGGAAGTAACTTGCTCAGATTACCTCAGTGTGGCTACGGCCCTGTGTAGTAAATAAAAAGTTTGCATGCTTGTCATAGTGGTGAAGCTGAATGCAAGCAATCATGTATGTTTGAAGCCGAATTTCAAGAAACATTTTTTTAAAAATAATATGTATAAAAGGTAGTAGAACATACAACCAATGGTGACGTGTATCTAAAGTTTTATTTGGTAAAACAAGACTAAAGGAGTTTGTTTCCTAAGATAAATTTTGCAATTTTTGCACACACTTTTTTTAATCAATTGTCAGTGCACGTGAATGTTCTAATGCATTTATACATATCAAAATGGTCATGTTCTATCCAATTTTTGTTAATTTATGTTCTGAAGACAATTCATAATCTGAAACGATTTAATGTTGCGATTTAATTAGACTTAAAATGATTCAAGGATATATATATCAACATAAAAAATTAAAATATATTTTATTTCTGGTAAAAGGTAAATACATATAAATGAATAGAAGGAATAACAGTTCACCAATTAAATAGTTAGTACTGTAATGTGATGTAAATATGTTCCCTTACACACGTTGTTTATTTTGTGGTTTAGTTTAAACTATATCATTATCATTAGCATTATAGCAAATTTATATATCGGTCGTTTTATGCATATATGTCAAGAGTGAATTAATTTACATTCGGGGTCAATGCTAATAATCATGTCATTTATATTGCATAAAAATAGAAGAGGGCGCCTAGGAGGCATGTTGCTCTGAGGAACTCCACGTGCTACAGATTTATACTCTGAATATACATTGTTAACACTAACTGTTTGTTTTCTTCCTGTAAAAATAAGACATGAACCAATCAGTTTGTTAACACCAATTAACTTTAGTTTACAAGTTAACATAAAATATGATGATCAATTGTATTAAATACTTTTTGTAAATCTAACATCACCATGCCTGTATAAAGTTCTTTGGCGCTATTGCTTCTAATATGGTCTATTAAAGACGATTGCTTTTATAGTTTTTGTTACATTTTTCCTTTGAATAGAGTATTATGAATCTTCCTAGTATTTAAGTTTAATGTACTATGTTCATGCAATATCAGAAATAAAAAAAACACATGTTGGTCTTACTTCCCCATACACATACCTGTTCTAATATAGATTCAACAAATAATGCGAAAAAAATATTTTAAATTGTTTACATCTAGTATTTGATTAATATGCATACTTATATAATTAATTTAATGCATGTGTAAATTGTTCATGTATCGCTCAATTTTATAAATTAAAGCTTGAAACTGAACACAGGTAAGTTGTGTATCCCTCTCGGTCATTTACACTGGTCAGTGCATGAGGTGCACGGGTAGTTTGTCTGTCTGGCCAACGTTTTCGTTTTGACGTTTTTTTCGGCCAGAAGTCAATCGCAAACACGTTTGTCGCCTAAACCTGTGTAAAAGCATAGTGTTGATACCTGTAAGACACAAAACCATCATAATTTTGAAAAACGTCTTTGATACGCCATGCCAAGGTTGAATGAAACTGACAAATGCCGCGCCGTAGGCATGATAGAAGCTGGTGTACGTCTTACTGACGTTGCCAGACAATTTGGTGTGCACCGAAATACTATAAACGCCTTGTGGAGACGGTACCAACAGTTTGGGACCACCAGAGACCGGCCTCGGTCAGGACGTCCACGTGTAACGTCTAATCGCCAGGATACGTACATCCGGTTCGTTCATCTCCGTGAATGACTCAGAACTGCTACTTTGACGGCTAGAAGTATTCCTGGCCTTAGAAGAATTAGTTCCCGAACGGTACGTAATCGATTGCTTGAACGAGGCATACGTCCACGACGTCCAGCCATACGTCCTGTTCTCCAGCAACGTCATCGTGTAGCACGTTTTGCCTGATGTAGACGACACATACACTTCACGCAACAGGACTGGGCACGTGTTCTTTTCACGGATGAGTCCAGGTTTCATCTCGACAGCAGCGACGGTCGTTCTAGATTGTACCGTCGTGTTGGTGAACGTTTCCATGACAGTTGTGTGATTCAACGACGTCCATTCGGCGGAGGTAGTGTCATGGTGTGGGGTGGCATCTCATCCCGTGGCAGAACAGCCCTTGTGGTTGTTGACGGCACACTTACAGGCATCAGATACAGTGACGAAATCATACGGCCTCACGTCCTTCCATTTGTGCAGCAACGTAACGCCACGCTGCAACAGGATAACGCTCGCCCGCACGCCGCGCGGGTCGTCACCGACTTCTTGATCCAGAACAATGTGAATGTGCTGCCCTGGACTGCAATGTCACCGGATATGTCGCCTATAGAACACGTGTGAGATGAGATGCAGTGTCGCTTACGTCGCCTCCAAAATCAGCCGTTGACGTTACCTGACCTGTCACGTGCGCTTGCGAAAATCTGGAATGGTATTCCCAATGCATTTTTCAGCACACTTGTCGCATCAATGTGGCGTCGTTGTTGCCAAGCATGCATCGATTCCAATGGTGGACATACACGGTATTGATGAGATGAACTTTGTTTAGAGCACGTCTCTGAAAACTGATCTTTATCCAAGACGCTGCTGATGCAATAACCATATCAATTGAGCTGTTGTTAAATAAAGGTCAGATAAAACCCGGTTGAATTTTTTTGGCGATTTCTTATATATCTTATATATCTTATAGCATATTATACCTATGCACAGTTTCTTTTTTCCGCTAGTATATTAACAAGCCCAGAGTATGCTCAATGCCAAAATAGTTACTTTTACTGTTTCACTGGGCGCTTACGATTATTTTTGCCAGCCGGGCTCGATTAGCTCAGTCGGTTACGCGTCTGACTATCAATGCAGGGGTCATGAGTTCGAACCCCCACCCGGAAACAGTCTCTCGAATCACCACTGATTTAAGTGGGAAAGTTATCAGTTACTTGCGGAGATGGGGTCTGTTCGAGTACTGGTTAATCCCATAAAACAGTGGTTAGGTTCACTGATCATCTGTTAGCCCTCGATGTCATATAATGACACTAAATATTCAATCAATCAATCAATTATTTTTTCCAGAACTTGTATGCGACAGTAATTATATTGATATAACTACTGTACAAGTTAGTAAGGTCTCAATAAAACTTCGTGTTCTATAGTGCATTAAAGGTCAATAAACGAAATCACTATATTGACCAGTTCAATATTGAATAATAATAATTTTAAACTGTCTTTTACGGATTTTAAATCTCATATCAATATATACATTTTTAGTTCATGGCAGTCCTCTTGGGATCTTGCTATTAATAATAAATTACATGTTATAAAACCAAAACTTGGCGAATGGCATCCTTGCAATAGGAGTATTCGTCGAGAAGAAGTTCTGTTAGCTCGGTGTAGAATTGGGCATACACACATTCATATCTTTTAAAACGTGAATCTGTTCCAGAGTGTGTGCCTTGTTTTGCACCGCTAACTGTGAAGCACATACTGGTCGACTGTGTGGACTTTCTCCAACGCGAGAAAAGTACTACAGAGTCGACAGTATGAATGAGTTATTTGATAAAATTGATATTACATATATATTTATTTAATATATTTTTGTCATCATCACGTCCATTAATCTTTGCGCGCACAAAATGACCTATTTATGTGTCGACGTGCCGTAAAACACAATTCATTCATTCATGTCATATAGAAGACAACGGTTTAATGTATTCAATTTTAACGCAAGAATTAAGAATAATGTTACTTTAACATTATGTTGAATGTAACCAGAAATAATATGTCCAGTTTCAGTGGCTTGTGTAATTGGAAAACTATAAAGATGGTGACAGTATCAGATGACCGGTAACGAATAACAGTCTGAGAAGAAAATAGACATCACTAACGTTTTATTATGACACGCTAACTTTTAATACATTTATTTATCATCAATTCCATGAATTGATATCCATTTATTCTTATTATTGGAAGTAATAAAATAACGATTATTTAAAATGATAAAACTATACTTCTGTATTGTGTAAGAATAAAAAATACACGCACACTCTTTGATGTTGACATTCATAAAACAGCAGTTATCATATAGCAAAAAAGTTTGACCAAATGACATAGAATAACATGCATAAATACATAAAGTAATAGATGGATTGTAGGGATTTTATGACGTACTAACATATAATGGGTACATGATGCTTACAGGAACGATTATTACACGCTCACTAACCATGTACAAAAACAACAAATTAACATTCTTTACAACTCACAAGTACACAGCTGCGCCGTCACATGTCAATATGATTCTTACGCTTAAAAAAGTCCTATGTAATTTGGTTTGATATACCTTTAAAACTGTTTATAGTGGATGTGATTTCTTGTTGCAGATGAGTAGATCGAAAGCTGGCAAAGCATATATTGCATAAGATATCACTGGTGTTAAAATTGACTTTTATAGGATTTTAACAGATACATGTATTAATGAGCCAGTGAGAACTAATTTTTTAAATAGATCTTAGGTTGTCACTGCTCCTCTTTAAAATAACCGAGTAAAAAAACTTTTAAAAAGTCTATATTGAATTATTTTTTCAGTAAAATTTTAGACCATATTTTATATAGAATAATGTACAAAATGCAAATGTGAAGTGAGACCCACGCATTGAACAGGCGCTGCTGGACAAATCGTAACTCGACTATTGGTGCATTGGCAAAGAACAGTATTTCATATACCGTCATAAAAACAGGCATAGTATTGCTACATAGTATTGCTATCAACAGAACAGAACAGAGCAGTATACTGTAAAATGATGTGGTTGCAGTGGATTCGAGCTGGACCTAAATTCATCAATACGTTGAGTCTGACATTCGAACTCAAGACTCAAACTTTCAAGCAAAATCCAAATAATATCAATTAAACAATTAAATTACTAATTTAATTAATGTAATACACATTTTGATGATTATTTAATAGAAAATGTTAGAAACTATAATTTCTTATCAATGAATGTCAATGACGATTTTGAGTCTGAGTTCAATTGATAGATCTAACTAAACCCAGGTAACCTAATGGAAACGTACAACCACGGGAAGGTGGGTGGGGTGAACCCAAGTAAAAGTCCACTGGAAATGGGACAGAGCATTTGGAAGCCTACTTATAAAACATACATTTAGAAAAATATAGGAATATAAGAACAACATAAGAAAAAATCTGTTTTTGAGTAGTAAAAATGTACGATTTACAAGAAAATTATTTAACAGCCGTTTACATATACATGTAGTATTTAATTAAAACAAATATGTGGGTACATACAGATAACAAGAACTTTCTTAGCAAAAAGTAGTTCTAAGTGTGAACTTAAGCATTTTGGAGTCCCTCCGGCGGTTGCACACATCTTTATTCAGGTTTGATGTTAAAAAAAACAAACGTTTTCAAATATTTTATAATGGTGTATAGAAAACGTTGCCTATAACCTCGCATAATGCTCCTTGATATCAATTCCAATGAGAATTAAAATAAAAATACACTGATGCCTTACCGTGTTGTATCAAATATATTTAAAAAATATAAAAACATTGATTCAAAATTGCAAAAAAATGTCACTCGCCCAAAATGATGTTTTAAAGTCACAAACGGTCAAATTCTAGCATAAAACTATCTTCAACAAGGCATCTTTATACAGCCATATTTTAAATTTTGTTAATATGTGTAAAGATTCTACCTACAATTAAGATGAATTTTAAAGATTGTTTTATTGGTGAGAGAATATAAAAATACTGTACGCATTCATACAATGATCGGCGCATTTATCAACTTAGACATTTTCTGATAATCTAATTAAACTGATTAGATAAAACATCAAATTGAACGCTATTAGAAATTCAACATGTCCAATATATTAATGAATTAAATTATACAATATTTGAAAATCAAGGCATTTATTTGGATTGAAAATCAAGTTGAACGCTATCAATTCACAATAAAATTAGTATAAATGAAATACATTATGCTATATTTAGAAATTATGGCATTCTGGTTGGACGCTCATTTAAAAAAAATGACCTATCTATTACTAACATACACATATATACAGTTTTAAAACAAAGGCGATCTACTTAGATGAAACGTCAAGTTGAACGCCATTAGAAATTCAACAATGTGTTAATAAAATAAATTATACAATATACAATATTTGAAAATAGAGGCAATCTGATTGGATAAGAAATAATGATGAACGTTAATAGAAACGTAACGTCGCCGTGTATAAATGAAATGAATTATACAATATTGAAATTTAAGGCAAGTTTATTGTATAGAAAATAAAGTTGACCGCAAGTATAAAAATCTGAAAAAGAAACCTTTGAAGAATGACACCTGTAATAAATATATCATTAATATACGAGTAGGTATGGATCAATTTAATTTTAACAAACAGGCATGTGATAACTATAATGTATGGCAGTTTGAAAGGATTTAAAAAAATACTTTAAATAACTATAAATTCTATTCTATTAATACTGATATTCATTCATGACTTTTAAAAGGTCAATACTCACACGTTTGCAATAAATAGTGTACAATATCACAATACCCCAATCTTGCAAACTGGCAACAATACTAACATATCCAAGTATCATATAATATATCCATGTTATTGAACAGTTATTAAACCTCTTCGAAATCAAGCAATTCACGCTTAGAATCGATTATGTATGGCACATATTTAACTATACTCAGCAAAAAAAACAACTTTACTCTCCACATATTAGTTATTTCCATATTTCTATTCGAAACACTGCAATGGTTTTTTTAACACATCTGTATTTTCATTGAACATATTTTATGCAGTTTTATGAGAAAATGGCAAAACTGAAATTGCATTGTTATTATTGCTGCTAAAGTTTTTTCGCTCAAGTGAGCCAATGGCTTAATGGGAGCTATTGTAATAACTATTTCTTCGTACGTTTTACGCACCAGCCCGATTCGCTCAGTCGGTTACACGTCTGACTATCAATCCAGGGGTCGTGAGTTCGAACCCCCACCCGGAAACAGTCTCCATGATGATTGATATACGACATTGTGTCTCATTATCATTCGTCTCTATCCACTGATTCAAGTGGGAAAGCTGTTAGCCCTCGATGGCATAAAAAATATGCTAAATATTCAATCAATCAATCAACGTTTTACTTCCAGCCATACATGCCACACTACTATGAAGCAAACTCCACAAGCATGATCCTTGGATAGTACTGTACCTAAATAGCTAAAATTGAACTCGATCCATATTGAACTCTGGTTGACATGACAATTTTTAAGCAAAACATTTTAAAAACCTTTTTCTTTAAAACCGGTTGTCAGATTTCCAAATAATTGAGGACAAATTATACGTATGTACACCTTTACCAAAATTGCGAAAATGAACTTGATTCGTTTAAAAACATTGCTCCCAGAGAACCTAGCAACAGGTGAGCGATATAAGAACCAATGTGGCCCTCTTGTTTGAGACTTAAAATAACGAGACATTCGATTGTTTGATTAATAACGTGTCTTATTAAATAATGCACATTTGTATATCTACCTGATGGACTCTGGCACGTGCCAATCATGCAAAACAAGGTTTTTTACAGCCGGATGATCACCACTTGTCAAACATACTGACGTTATACTAACATTTTATACATACAACTAAGTTATTCATGTATAATTAAAACAAGTATTGAACTTTAAAGAGAGTAAAGTTTCTTTTTTGCTGAGTATATATGACCTTTTCAAAGCAGGTTCGATGCGCGTGTCTCATTTTATTTATAACACTTTTGATTATATATATATATATATAGCCATAAATGCTCAAAATGCGACCCCTTATTAAGGTCATTTTTTATCAAAGAATGTTTTCATTTAATTTTTTCATCACCTGTTTGGATATCAATAATTGTCTGAAATAGTGGTAAAGAAGAATTGATTAAAATTTGCATTTGTCTTTAATTGAAAAAAAAAATAATGCTTGGACAATGGGGTATGAATACATGATTTCGGATGTCTACTTTCACTTTGTCAACAGTGTACACACTGAGCAGAAAATATTTTCTTTATAGGACACATAACCCCCTACTTTTCTCATCATATTTTGGTTGTGCAGAGGTTGACAAACAGTAGAATGTAAGTTTCACTTGTTTCATCTCTATGAATGACAAGCCTTCAAACTGAATAAAGAACGAAAGTCAATGGTGCGCTTACACCTCTGGTAAAACCAAGGACTCTATATCTGGGCCATAGCCAAAGTTTGATTTTACAGGAGGCACAATCCCAACTTTTCGAAGGGTGTCCGGGGGCGTGTTCCCACGAAAAAAAAATTAGCTCCTGACATGCATTTCCTGCGTTGTTCTGATATTTTAAACATTTAAGCCGTTCAAATTTATAAAACAAACTGCATTTTATACAATTTTCCAATTTTTACACTGATATCTTGAATACACATTGATAGCTTTTTAGACCCGACATAACGGTGTATATCAAATTGTAAGACAAGTATTTGCCGGGTATTATGATACATTCATACTTAAAATATTATATGTGAAGAATATTTCATATTTTTGCAATAGTAATTCATATTTTGAGGATAACTTTATTCTTTTTACAAAAACGTCTTGAACGCGTGGACCGCCCCAAATATACAGAAGGCAATGCCTCCGTTTGCCTCAGTGGGGCTACGACCCTGTATAATTATAATACCTTGGTAAAACCATTTCCCCATTTCAATATATGGATTGGTAATAAAACGTTAAATTGTCAATGGAATTTTCTGAAAATACGCATGTAATTTTTATCTTTCGAACAATATAATACATTTAATCGCTCCTTTTCGTAAAGAAATCCCCTTTTCTGTCAGTTTCGCTAATCAGAAAGATTATATTTCCTCCGAAAAGAAGAGTATCACCAATGTCAACATTAACAAAATTATATTAAAGATAATTTTTTAAAGAGCTTCTACTATCTTTCACTTTCTTATTAAACAACTATAAGACACTTGAATAAAGAACAGAAATAGTTCAATATATCAAAGAATTAAATATAATTATTATTAATTTATAATCTCTTTGTTAGTGATGTAAGCAAAAAAGGTCAAAGTTTGGCTTTAATTTTGTCAACAAAAAATGGAGAATGGATGAGAAGGGAACTATTCACAAACATCGACTGTTTTCAGTGGCTGCTTTTAAGATTTTGTTTAATGTTTGTGTTAAAACGCTTTATGCAATATTTAATCGGATATTCCCACAATACAAAGACATCTCAGGCGAGATCATCTTGATTACCGGCGGAGGACGAGGTTTAGGGAGACAACTGGCTCTGGAATTTTCAAAATACAGACCGAAACATGTAAGATGCGCAGTGCAACATATCTGTATGTTTATTAAAACACAAATCATTGACAGCTATTGCTTGAATACATGTATGTTACAGGACGAGAAAAATATGCAGCCAGTCTAGGACTCGAACCAGGGACACTTCGCTTATAGGGTGAATGCTTTACCATCTGAGCTAACCGAACCACTTACATATATTCCTCTCCTAGAAGGTTACGTACACGCTATGACATATTCCGTCACAAATTTGAAATTTGTCCCGAATTTTCATAGAGCCCAGAGAATCATGTAATGTTTCTCGAAATATATACCAGTCGCAGTCCCCCCAAATGTAACAGGATGAGAAACATATGCAGCCTGTCCGGGACTCGAACCCGGGACCCTTCGCTTACATGGTGAATGCTCTACCATCTGAGCTAATCGAACCTCTTACATGAATTTCTCTTCTAGTAGGTTACATAAAAACTGACATATTCCATATTCCTTCCCAAATTCAAAATTCGTCTCAAATTTTCATAGAGACCAGAGAATCATGTAATGTCTCTCAGAATATATACCAGTCACATCCCCGCGTTGGGCGCCAATGTTACAGGACGAGAAAAATATGCAGCCAGTCTGGGACTTGAACCCGGGACCCTCTGCTTTCACGGCGATTGCTCTACCGTCTGAGCTAACCAAATCGCTTATATAAATTCTTCTCGTAGTAGGTTACATACACACTGTGAAATATTCCCTCACAAATTCGTCCCAAATTTTCATAGAGACCAGAGAATCATGTAATGTTTCTTGGAATATATACCAGTCACAGTCCCACCTTTGGCACTAATGTTACAGGATGAGAAAAATATGTAGTTAGTCTGGGACTTGAACCTGGGACCTTTCGCTTACAGGGTGAATGCTCTAGCATCTGAGCTAACCAAACTGCTTACATAAATTCCTCTCCTAGTAGGTTACGTACACACTCTGACATGTATACCACAGGCCTATAATATTAAAGTGACAGTGGTCACTCATCAAAGTACTAAAACCATACTTCGTTCAAGTACCAAATCTGTGCAGTTAAAGCTAGCTCAACAAGGAGCTGTTGTACAACCTGTAGTTTTGGACAGTTCCTGCCAAACCATTGTGTAGATGAAGGTCCGAAAGCTACTTCTTACACCATTAAGTGACTGATCACCCATCCAAGTACTAGCCCATACTTTGCTGCTTAACTTCAAATACAAAATTGGTCCACTGGAACCATGTTGCTATAAAAGCTAGCTGAACAGCGAGGCTGTTGTAAGTGACCTATGTATATTCACTACGATCAATAAATAAACTATAGTGATGATGTTTTTTTTGATCATTTGAAACATTTAGTCAGTTTTCTACAAAATAATATAACTGTGTAGTAAAGTAATGAGTACATTCATATGGATAATGGGAAAAGCATTGAATTGTATTGATATATATAAGGAATTATATGGAGAAGGAAAGGCAACTGATTGAGATTGTGTGAATGCTCGTGTATACACGCAAAAGCTTGCAACATATTGTTTTTAATTATCTTAACTTTCACTCATCTCAGGAGCACAAATAAAAATTCTTAAACTGCAGAATGAAATTGTCATCAAAACAATACCATTCCCAAAAATGTGTGTTTGAAATTGTTGAAGTACTTGAGATTACAAAATTCGTATACTGCACCTAAATATCGACAAGTTAAGGTAAATTTTTCTTCAACCCTCAATATCTTTAATTCAAGAGCATTTTGCGTGATAGAAACATGTTTAAACATCTAAGATTACATACAACTTACAGTTTATGTACTAGAAATCTGTTGCCTGTGCACTATGAATGATTTATTTGCAAATTATGAATCCTTCGTGTGCTGTTTCATCAACATTAATCAGGAGATGTAAGTTTCCTATCCTTCTTTACAAGTCCTTTATATGTTTAAGAAAAATAATGATCTATATGTGAACATATAGCAATCTATCCCAGCCAGTTAAAGCTTAAAATAGACTTTTTGGGGCTCTTATTGCTATTTAAATAACAATTTCACACTTTTAATCTTTTTTGGATAAATTTTGTCTCAAATTACCCGATTAAATTTTTTTTTCAATTTTTATTCCAGTTAGTGTGAAAACTTGTTATGCATTTATTTAAATAAAACTTGAAATATTCCAGGGCTTTAGGCCGTTGTTGAAAATAAGTTGTTTGCCGTGTCCTAGGCTACCTACTAACTCAAAATTGCAGCTACCCAAACATTTTTATTGACTTCAAAGCGTTTAAATTTTTTTTCATGATTTCTGTCCATTTTTCTTTAAAATGACTGAGCAAAATCAATATTTGGCTAAAAAAGAAATTAGTTGCCTACCTACCCACATGAAAAATACTGGGTTGGAGCACAGCAAACAAACATTTTTTAAGGATGGCCTTGCATCAACTTCGCCTGACTGTCTGGGACAACTGAATTGTGGGTACGGACAAGTAAAATATAAAGCTGCCAGCCTGACTGGATAAGTGAAAGTTCAGAAATTAAACATGGTATCTCTTTTTTGCATATCCCCTTTTTTGAACTTTAATAAAACAGTTTATTTTGTTATCCATAGGACCAGTACCATAATACTAGATTAAAGTAAGGACAAGTATAGTTTTTGGTCAGGACAAGCAGATTTTAGAACTGGACAAGTGAAATAAAAAAATAATGTAATGGCCTGTACTCTTATTTAAACTTACAGGAAAGTCAAGAAAATGGAATAATAAAAATAGATTTGATAATTTCATTCTACCTGATCTCATATTTCAAATGACGAGAAACAACCTGGCAACTGAGACACAGATTTATAGTCCATTGACTGGCAAATGTGATGGTGCATTGTCCATCACCTGTCATAAGCATAGTTTTCACATAGATGCTTTTATAGAGGACATTTTGTGATCTGAGTGGTGGGGGAGGGGGGGGGGGAGGGCTCTCCTATTAAAGCATTTTTAGGATAGTTCTTATCAACATTTTCCATTCCAGATAATTTTATGGGGAAGAAATGAAGAATGGCTAAAAAGAACAAAAGATGACATTTTGACGACAGGAGTTGAAGCCTCATACTTTGTATGTGATGTCAGTGTCAGGGAACAGATCTACCAGACGGTTAGTATTGTATTGTAGGGTGATCAACAATCTTTAAGTCAAGTAAGAAGATAGGTTGGTTATGTATAAGTTATTCAGTCAAGTAATATTGATAGACAATAAACTATTCAGTCAAGTAAGGTTAGTAAAGTATAGACTATTCTGTCAAGTAAGGTTGATAGAGAATAAACTATTCAGTCAAGTAAGGTTGGTAAAGTGTTGGCTATTCAGTCAAATAAGGATAGTAAAGTATTGACTATTCAGTCAAGTTTGTTTATTTATAGTATTGAATATTCAGTCAAGTAAGTTTGTTAAAGTATTAACTATTCAGTCAAATAAGGCTAGTAAAGTATTAACTATTCAGTCAAGTTTGGTAAAGTATAATATTGAATATTCAGTCAAGTAAGTTTTGTAAAGTATTGACCATTCAGTTAAATAAGGTTAGTAAAGTATTAACTATTCAGTCAAGTTTGGTAAAGTATAATATTGAATATTCAGTCAAGTAAGTTTGGTAAAGTATCGACTATTCAGTCAAATAAGGCTAGTAAAGTTTTAACTATCTAGTCGAGTTTGGTAACATATAGTATTGAATATTCAGTCAAGTAAGTTTTGTAAAATATTGACTATTCAGTTAAATAAGGCTAGTAAAGTATTAACTATTCAGTCAAGTTTGGTAACATATAGTAATGAATATTAAGTCAAGTAAGTTAGGTAAGGTATTAAATATTCAGTCAAATAAGGTTAGTAAAGTATTAACTACACGTATTCAGTCAAGTTTGGTAATGTGTAGTATTGAATATTCAGTCAAATATGATTTGTAAAGTAATACAATCAATGTAAAATAAATTAGTTTAAAACAACAATGGAAGAGTCTCTTTTCGGGAGTATTTAACAGTTAATGTGGTAGAGCTTTGACTTTTTATATTATTTTTAGCAACACTTAAAAGTTATGTTACTCTACATAGATATTAATAGAATTAATGAAATATTTTTCTAAAACTTACCTATTTTACATCAGTTAGAAGTATTCCGATCCTGTTGCAGTGAACCACTCCCTCCACACAGTTGAAACGTGGGGTTCATGATGGTGAGACTGGTGATGAGACTCTCTTTGCAAGCTTAAGCTGCTTGTTAATCTATATATAAAATATCAATGTGTTAAGATATAAAGATTTCATCAACATGTTATCAAATTATAACTTTGAATACTTTTAGTCTCGGCTGTGTGGCAGATAAAGGTTTGTATGATGGCGACAGGAAAGCATGTGAAAGTTCTATAGTACTGGTCCTGGTGTTACATGATAATAACTTAACTGTTAATGGTGCCATACTATTGGCTGTTATCTAATGGTGCCATATTGTTGGTTGTTGTCTATTGGTGACATGCCATTGACTGTTGTCTAAGTAATGGTGCCAGGATATTGACTGTTGTCTAGGTAATGGTGCCAGGATATTGGCTGTTGTCTAGGTAATTGTGCCAGGATATTGGCTGTTGTCTAATGATGCCATGATATTGGCTGTTGTCTAAGTAATGGTGCCAAAATATTGGCTGTTGTCAAATGATGTCATAATATTGGCTGTTGTTTAATGGTGCCTGGATATTGGCTGCTGTAAAAGAAATTGTGCCAGGATATTGGCTGTTGTCTAATGGTGCCAAGATATTGGCTGTTGTCTAAGTAATGGTGCCAAAATATTGGCTGTTGTCTAATGGTGATATGATATTGGCTGTTGTCTTATGGTGCCATGATATTGGCTGTTGTCTAATGGTGTCATGATATTGGCTGTTGTCTAATGGTGCCGTGATATTGGCTGTTGTCTAATGGTGCCATGATATTGGCTGTTGTCTAATGATGCCATGATATTGGCTGTCATCTAATGATATTGGCTGTCATCTAATGGTGCTATGATATTGGCTGTTGTCTAATGGTGTCAGGATATTGGCTGTCGTCTAATGGTGCCAGGATATTGGCTGTTGTCTAATGGTGCCATGATATTGGCTGTCATCTAATGGTGTCATGATATTGGCTGGTGCCATGATATTAACTGTTGTTTAATGGTGCTATAATATGGCTGTTGTCTAATGGTGCCATGATATTGGCTGTCATCTAATGGTGTCATGATATTGGCTGTTGTCTAATGGTGCCATGATATTGGCTGTTGTTTAATGGTGCCATGATATTGGCTGTCATCTAATGGTGTCATGATATTGGCTGGTGCCATGATATTGGCTGTTGTCTAATGGTGCCATGATATTGGCTGTCATATTATGGTGTCATGATATTGGTTGGTGCCATGATATTGGCTGTTGTCTAATGGTGCCATTGTTTGGCTGTTGTCTAATAGTGCCATGATATTGGCTGTCATCTCATGGTGTCATGATATTGGCTGGTGCCATGATATTGGATGTTGTTTAATGGTGCCATGATATTGGCTGTCATCTAATGATGTCATGATATTGGCTGTTGTCTAATGGTGCCATGATATTGGCTGTTTTCTAATGGTGCCATGATATTGGCTGTTGTCTAATGATGCCATGATACTGGCTGTCATCTAATGATATTGGCTGTCATCTAATGGTGCTATGATATTGGCTGTTGTCTAATGGTGTTAGGATATTGGCTGTTGTCTAATGGTGCCAGGATATTGGCTGTTGTCTAATGGTGCCATGATATTGGCTGTTGTCTAATGGTGCCATGATATTGGGTGTCATCTAATGGTTCCATGATATTGGCTGTTGTCTAATGGTGCCATGATATTGGCTGTTGTCTTATGGTGCCATGATATTGGCTGCTGTCTAATGGTGCCATGATATTGGCTGCCACCTAATGGTGCCATGATATTGGCTGCTGTCTAATGGTGCCAGGATATTAGTTGTTCTCTAATGGTTCCATGATTTTGGCTGTCATCTAATGGTGCCATTATATTGGCTGTTGTCTAATGGTGCCATGATACAGGCTGTTGTCTAATGGTTTTATGATACAGACTGTCATCTTATGGTGCCAGCATATTGGCTGTTGTCTAATGGTGCCATGATATTAACTGTTGTTTAATGGTGCCATAATATTGGCTGTCATCTAATGGTGTCATGATATTGGCTGGTGCCATGATATTGGCTGTTGTCTAATGGTGCCATGATATTGGCTGTCATCTAATGGTGTCATGATATTGGTTGGTGCCATGATATTGGCTGTTGTCTAATGGTGCCATGATATTGGCTGCTGTCTAATGGTGCCATGATATTGGCTGTCATCTAATGGTGTCATGATATTGGCTGGTGCCATGATATTAACTGTTGTCTAATGGTGCTATAATATGGCTGTTGTATAATGGTGCCATGATATTGGCTGTCATCTAATGGTGTCATGATATTGACTGTTGTCTAATGGTGCCATGATATTGGCTGTTGTTTAATGGTGCCATGATATTGGCTGTCATCTGATGGTGTCATGATATTGGCTGGTGCAATGATATTGGCTGTTGTCTAATGGTGCCATGATATTGGCTGTCATCTTATGGTGTCATGATATTGGTTGGTGCCATGATATTGGCTGTTGTCTAATGGTGCCATTGTTTGGCTGTTGTCTAATAGTGCCATGATATTGGCTGTCATCTAATGGTGTCATGATATTGGCTGGTGCCATGATATTGGATGTTGTTTTATGGTGCCATGATATTGGCTGTCATCTAATGATGTCATGATATTGGCTGTTGTCTAATGGTGCCATGATATTGGCTGTTGTCTAATGGTGCCATGATATTGGCTGTCATCTTATGGTGCCATGATATTTGCTGTTGTCTAATGATGCCATGATATTGGCTGGTGCCATGATATTGGCTGTTGTCTAATGGTGCCATGATATTGACTGTTGTTTAATAGTGCCATGATATTGGCTGTCATCTAATGGTGTCATGATATTGGCTGGTGCCATGATATTGGATGTTGTTTAATGGTGCCATGATATTGGCTGTCATCTAATGATGTCATGATATTGGCTGTTGTCTAATGGTGCCATGATATTGGCTGTTGTCTAATGGTGCCATGATATTGGCTGTCATCTTATGGTGCCATGATATTTGCTGTTGTCTAATGATGCCATGATATTGGCTATTGTCTAATGGTGCCATGATATTGGCTGTTGTCTAATGGTGCCATGATATTAGCTGTCAGGTAATGGTGCCAGGATATTAGTTGTTGTCTAATGGTGCCATGATATTGGCTGTTGTCTAATGGTGCCATGATACAGGCTATTGTCTAATGGTTCCATGATACAGGCTGTCATCTAATGGTGCCAGGATATTGGCTGTTTTCTTATGGTGCCAGGATATCAGCTGTTGTCTAAGTAATGATGCCATACTATTGGCTGTTGTCTAATGGAGCCATGATTTTGGCTGTTGTCTAATGGTGCCATGATATTGTCTTATATCACCATGATATTGGCTGTTGTCTAATTGTGCCATAATATTGGCTATTGTCTAAGTAATGGTGCCAAAAAATTGGCTGTTGTCTAATGGTGTTATGATATTGGCTGTTGTCTTATGGTGCTATGATATTGGCTGTTGTCTAATGGTGTCATGATATTGGCTGTTGTCTAATGGTGCCATGATATTGGCTGTTGTCTAATGGTGCCATGATATTGGCTGTTGTCTAATGATGCCATGATATTGGCTGTCATCTAATGATATTGGCTGTCATCTAATGGTGCCATGATATTGGCTGTTGTCTAATGGTGTCAGGATATTGGCTGTCGTCTAATGGTGCCAGGATATTGGCTGTTGTCTAATGGTGCCATGATATTGACTGTTGTCTAATGGTGCCATGATATTGGTTGTCATGTAATGGTTCCAGGATATTGGCTGTCGTCTAATAGTGCCATGATATTGGCTGTTGTCTAATGGTGCCATGATATTGGCTGCTGTCTAATGGTGCCATGATATTGGCTGCTGTCTAATGGTGCCATGATATTGGCTGTTGTCTAATGGTGCCAGGATATTGGCTGTCATCTAATGGTGCCATGATATTGGCTGTTGTCTAATGGTGTCATGATATTGGCTGCTGTCTAATGGTGGCATGATATTGGCTGCTGTCTAATGGTGCCATGAAATTGGCTGCTGTCTAATGGTGCCATGATATTGGCTGTCATCTAATGGTGCCAGGATATTAGTTGTTGTCTAATGGATCCATGATATTGGCTGTCATCTTATGGTGCCATTATATTGACTGTTGTCTAATGGTGCCATGATACAGGCTGTTGTCTAATGGTTCCATGATACAGGCTGCCATCTAATGGTGCCATGATATTGGCTGATGTTGTCTAATGGTGCCATGATATTGGATGTTGTTTAATGGTGCCATGACATTGGCTGTCATCTAATGGTGTCATGATATTGGCTGGTGCCATGATATTGGCTGTTGTCTAATGGTGCCATGATATTGACTGTTGTTTAATAGTGCCATGATATTGGCTGTCATCTAATGGTGTCATGATATTGGCTGGTGCCATGATATTGGCTGTTGTCTAATGGTGCCATGACATTGGCTGATGTCTAATGGTGCCATGATATTGGCTGCTGTTGTCTAATGTTGCCATGATATTGGCTGTTGTCTAATGGTGCCATGATATTGGCTATTGTCTAATGGTGCCAGGATATTGGCTGTCATCTAATGGTGCCATGATATTGGCTGTTGTCAAATGGTGCCATGATACAGGCTGTTGTCTAATGGTTCCATGATACAGGCTGTCATCTAATGGTGCCAGGATATTAGCTGTTGTCTAATGGTGCCAGGATATTGGCTGTTTTCTTATGGTGCCAGGGTATCAGCTGTTGTCTAAGTAATGATGCCATACTATTGGCTGTTGTCTAATGGTGCCATGATATTGTCTTATGTCGCCATGATATTGGCTGTTGTCTAATCGTGCCATACTATTGGCTGTTGTCTAATCGTGCCATGATATTGTGTTATGGTGCCATGATAGTGGATGTTGTCCAATGGTGCCATACTATTGGCTGTTGTCTGATGGTGCCATGATATTGACTGTTGTCTAATGGTGCCATTAAAGTGGCTGTTGTCTTATGGTGCCATAATGCTAGGTATATTATGAATAAATATATAAATCTTTTTTTATCCTAATTTTAAGAAATAATTATATCAAAGTTGTATGACCTCATAATGTCAAGTAACTACTACTTGTATACAATGTGCATATATTATTATACACATATGTCACTTATTCACCATTAACCCACAATTACTTGTAATGTATTGACATAATGGAGAAGGAGACTTAGCTCTTGCATGCATCGTTGTCCTATGTCATAATATGAATACCAGTAATTTGAAGTTACTGGATCCTAACTTATATTTATATATATAATCTGTCATGTTTGTATGCATTAATTAAACTTACTCTTTACTCTGTAAACGTATGTATCATGTACATGTACTAGTAATATACGGAATTATATATTAGTATACACTGTGTTTTGGTGTGTGGTTTATATGACATTTTAATGATGCCATGTTTTGTTACCGTATAAATGTGTATAATACACTATTGTCAAACAATGTAATCCTTTGTTTTTAGATGGAACCTACCATAATAGTGATGTTTTCTTGTATGATATATCTGTTACAATAAAATCTAAACAATATTAATGTGTAACCTGTATTAGACGATTCTATTATAAAATAGAATGACACCTTTTCAGCATACCAGGTATTTGGCATCATGTTTTGTTGTGCAGTGTTATAAGACATCAGGTATCACAAGAATGTTAAACCCTGACCAGAAAACGACAGTTCTTACTTTATCATCAAAATATACTGTTACATGTAACTGCTCTAGTGGGTAACAGTTCTTATAAAATTATTTGTTTGATGTTGAATATTTATCGTCACTTTTATGCCATTGAGGGCTAACAGACAATCATTTAGAATAACCAATTTTTCCTGGGATCATGGAAGATAAATCAGTACTAGAGCACATTTTCTCTGCAAGTAACTGATCACTTCCCAATTAAATCAGCAGTGAGAGTTGAATGACAATGAAACAAAATGTGGTACATCGATCATCGCAGAGACTGACAAAGTGGAATTTCAAACTCATGACCTCAGGATTGATAATCAGACACGCTACTGATTGCGCTACCCAGGCCTTGCTTTTGTATAATGACTAAGTTTACTGTTATTACTTCAGAGAGTAACATTTTTTATTAAATTATGTTAACCTCTCCAGAATAGGAATGTAGGAACAATTTAGAATACAAGTGTATACAGATAATGCCAAGACAGCAACTGTCAGTAAAGTTTCTCCAATCTACCTTGCTGTTTAAATTTTTAGGCAGCAGAAGTAAGATCGGTCATCGGTGATGTCACAATCCTGGTTAACAATGCTGGTGTAGTTACTCGCAGCCAGATTCTGGACATGCAAGATGAAAATATTATACAGACAGTCAAAGTTAACACCCTCGCACATATGTGGGTAAGTCAAGGTCACAACCCTCACACATATGTGGGTAAGTCAAGGTCACAACCCTCACACATATGTGGGTAAGTCAAGGTCTATACCCTCACAAATATGTGGGTAAGTCAAGGTCAGTACCCTCATATATATGTTGGTAAGTTAAGGTTGATACCCTCACATATATGTGGGTAAGTCAAGTTCATCACCCGTGCAAATATGTGGGTAGATCTAAGTCAAGGTCAGCACCTGTGCACATATGCGGGTAAATCAGGGTTAATATTCTCACACATGTGGGTAAGTCATGGTCAACACCCTCTCATATGAGTGGCTAAGTCAAGGTCATCACTATCGTACATATGTGGTTAAGTCAAGGTCATCACCATCATACATATGTGGTTAAGTCAAGGTCATCACCATCGTACATATGTGGGTAAGTCAAGGTCATCACTATCGTATATATGTGGTTAAGTCAAGGTCATCACCATCGTACATAAGTGGGTAAGTCAAGGCCATCACCATCGTACATATGTTGGTAAGTCAAGGTCATCACCATCGTACATATGTGGTTAAGTCAAGGTCATCACCATCGTACATATGTTGTTAAGTCAAGGTCATCACCATCGTACATTTGTGGGTAACTCAAGGTCATCACCATCGTACATAAGTGGGTAAGTCAAGGCCATCACCATCGTACATATGTTGGTAAGTCAAGGTCATCACCATCGTACATATGTGGTTAAGTCAAGGTCATCACCATCGTACATATGTTGTTAAGTCAAGGTCATCACCATCGTACATTTGTGGGTAACTCAAGGTCATCACCATCGTACATAAGTGGGTAAGTCAAGGTCATCACCATTATACATATGTTGTTATGTCAAGGTCATCACCATCGTACATAAGTGGGTAACTCAAGGTCATCACCGTCGTACATAAGTGGGTAAGTCAAGGTCATCACCATTGTACATATGTTGTTATGTCAAGGTCATCACCATCTTACATAAGTGGGTAAGTCAAGGCCATCACCATCGTACATATGTTGTTAAGTCAAGGTCATCTTCTTCGCACATTTGTAGGTAAATTAGGTCAACACCCTCACACATATGTGGGTAAGTCAAGGTCAACACAATCATACATATATGGGGTAAGTCAAGGTCAACACCCTCGCATACAATGCATATGCGGGTAAGTGAAGGTCAACATCCTCGCATATATGTGGGTAAGTCAAGGTCAGCACCCTCGCACTTATTTGGGTAAGCCAAGGTTAACACCCTCGCATATATATGGGTAAGCCAAGGTCAACACATATAGAGATAAGTCAAGATCAACACCCTAGCATATAGGTGGGTAAGGATATTTCTGTATACCTCCATCAATTACAGGCAGTCTGTGAGACAGGTATTGGTTATTAAGTTAGAATTAAAATCACAAATATTTAGATTTTATTAAAAGAAACCAAAGCTATTTCAATAAATATATTGATGCATTTCCATTTTTCAATTATTTTAGATAAAACTGTTTTGTTGTTTTTAAATATTGATATAAAATATCACATAAATAATGAAAATTAAACCACAAAGTAAATGCCATTGTTGAAACAGCTACATTGTCAGTTGTGATTATTATAAAGTGCTTCCATTTGGTCAGTCATTGTCATTCTAGTGACACTTGACCATTCTATATCATTCTAGTAACATTTGATCATTCAGTATCATTGTAGAGACATTTGACATTTCAGTATCATTCTAGAGACATTTGACAATTCAGTACCATTCTAGTGACATTTGACACTTCAGTGCCATTCTAGTGACATTTTGATAATTCAGCATCATTCTAGAGACATTTGATCATTCAGTATCATTCTAGTGACATTTGATCAAACAGTGCCATTCTTATGACATTTGGCCATTCAGTTTTATTCTAGTAATTTTTGGTCATTCAGTGCCATTCTAGTGACACTTGGCCACGCAGTGTCATTTTAGTGGCATTGGATCATTTAGTGTCATTTTAGTGACATTGGATCATTCAGTGTCATTCTGGTGACACTTGGCCATGCAGTGTCATTCTAGTGACACTTGGCCATTTCGTGTCATTCTAGTGACATTTGGCCAAGCATTGTCACTTGGATATTTAGAATCTGTTTGCCATTCGACAAAAATTGTTTATTAACTTAACAAATGGGTAACTAATTGACATTGTGTTATTGCTATTTTTCAGACAACGAAAGCTTTTCTTCCATCCATGTTGTCCAAGGACCATGGACATGTTGTATGTATGTGCTCCTTGCTTGGTATGATAGGCATGAAGGGGATATGTGACTATGTCACCACCAAGTTTGCTACAACAGGTGAAGAATATAAGAATCTTACATGGATTTGAGGTTCGAATAGACATTTCTGTCCTGAGGTATAACTGTTTTGGCAGGAACGTGGCTCTTAAAAAAATCATGAATGATTCTTTTTCTTGCATACCAAATATATTGAATAATTATTTTAACTTATTTTATCATTATATTTTTTCAATAACCAACTGAGCTCAGGGCTCGAATTTAAGCACTCGCCACTCGCAAAATGCGAGCTGTATTTTGGAAATGCGAGTTGAAATTACTTAAGCTGGCATTTTTTTGCGAGTGGATTTCAAGTTGAGAAAATTACTGATTGTATTCATTTTATTGTTTTTTGAAAAAAAACAAGTATTTTCCTGGTAAAAATAACGGATTCTTGTCAATTTTACCAAATTACCCCCTGGCAGCATGGTTGTCATGTATTAAATATTTAATATGTGTAGACTGCGTCCAATTGTTTTTGATATCGAGTTCATTCTGCAAAAAAGGAAGTAAAGTTAAAACCCGTCAACAACATATTGAGTAGACTGCGTCTAATTTGATCAATCGCGCACTCACTCTATAAAATTAAAGTTAAGTTGAAACCAGTCAACTTTATTGTTTACATATTTTGTCAGCTGTTAAACTTGACAATGACAAAAATGGTGTGTCAATTGTAGAAACCAAACGATCAACAATTAAACTATATTACTATGATATCAGAACATTTATACATGTTAAACAATCGTCCTTGGCTAGATCAAGAGCTTATTTTAAAACGAAAGGCCATTGGCTATATTAATTCTATAAATAGAAATGTGTGTATGTCCAATCTCGGTCTCTGTGCACTTGTTATTGTTGAATCCATGATTCATATTTTGGTTTTGTTAAAAGTGTTTATTTATGATATATCATTGTATGCATTTATTTATGGTAGTATAATAAATAACAAAGACAATTTTATTTTTTAAAATATTTTGTTTTGTAAAGTACTGCTTTGAATTTTACCTTTACATATATAATAACCTTGATACCATTGTCTATAAATAAAAAAAAAGCTAATAATGCATATTAAATAACATGCAGACTTTGAAACAATTAATTTTGTGTTTATTTAGACATTTAGGACTACAAGTTTCTGCGAAAATTGGTTTGGCTAGTTGTTTTCAAATTTGGCCAGTTGAAACTTTAGGCACTGGCCAAAATTGCCAGTGCACAAAAAAGTTAAATTCTAGCCTTGGAGCTAAATGTGACTGGTTCATCATTTATGGATTGTATATATTTTCAGGATTCATGGAGAGTCTCGTACTGGAGTTGGAAGATTATCCCGGGATACATACAACCATCATTCATCCATACCAGGTTGATAACGAAATGTTTTCTGGAGCTAAAATAAGGTACGATACTTGCTTTTTAATTTTGATTTATATTTCACGGTTCAGAAATAAATTGCATACATTAATACAGACAACAGGTACATGTATGAACATTAAGTTACATCATTTTTATTATTTTTATCTCTACTGGCCAAAGGCCAGAAGTGCTTATGCGATGGTGCGTTGTCTGTCGTCCGTCGTCTGTCATCTGTCGTCTGTTAGCAGCACTTTCTCTGAAACTACTAGGCCAATTAAACTGAAACTTCACATGCATGTTTCTGTTGCATAGGAGACTATACAGAAGATTTTTATTTTGATCTCAAATTCAAGATGGCTGCCGTTACTAAAACTAGTCCAAAACTTAAAAAATCTTCTTCTCATGAACGGCCCAACAGATTTTCAAAATGATTATGAAGTAATGATGACCAACTAAAGTATTGTTAGATTTGTTTAAATGGTGTCCCTAGGGTTAAATATGACCCCACCCAGAGGGTTCAATTAGGGGACACATGTCATTATAATAATTTTTTTTTTTTTTTTTAAATTGAAATGATTTTGCCTATATCTTCACAGAAGCATTGTTTCAGATTTGTGAAAATTAATGGGTTCCACTGTCTAAAGGGGTCAGGAGGGGCCCCAAAAGGGTAAAAATGGGGAATTACTAAAATAGTTTTCTTGAGAACCGGTATGTCAGATTTGTTCATATTTGGCATAAATTATCCCTATGTGTAGCGGTTTGATTGCAGATAAGAATAAAGGGGCTTAAATTTATAGGGGCCCTGTAAGGGGACTTAGAATTTTACATATGGATACTATGGGAAAACAGAAAAGTCTCTTTTTCTTTCATTTATTCTGAAACCACTAGGCCAATTAAACTGAAACTCCACATGCATGTTTCTGTTGCATATGAGACTATACAGAAGATTTTTTTTTTTCGATCTGATATTCAAGATGGCCGCCACTACTAAAAATAGTCCAAAACTTAAAAAATCTTCTTCTCATGAACGGCCCAACAGATTTCTAAAATGTTTATGTAGTAATGATGACCAACTATAGTATTGTTAGATTTGTTCAAATGGTATCCCTAGGGTTAAATATGACCCCGCCCCAAGGGTTCAATTAGGGGACACATGTCATTATAATATTTTTTTTTTTTTTTTAAAAATGGAAATGATTTTGCCTATATCTTCACAGAAGCATTGTTTGGTGAAGGGGGTTCAGATTTGTAAAAATGAATGGGTTCCACTGTCTTAAGGGGTCAGGAGGGGCCCCAAAAGGGTAAAAATGGGGAATTACTAAAATAGTTTTCTTGAGAACCGGTATGTCAGATTTGTTCATATTTGGCATAAATTATCCCTATGTGTAGAGGTTTGATTGCAGATAAGAATTAAGGGGCTAAAATTTATAGGGGCCCTGTAAGGGAACTTAGAATTTTACATAGGGATACTATGGGAAAACAGAAAACTCTCTTTTTCTTTCATCCTTTCTGAAACCACTAGACCAATTAAACTGAAACTTAACATGCATGTTTCTGTCGCAAAGGAGACAATACAGAAGATTTTTTTTTCGATCTGAAATTTAAGATGGCAACCGTTACTAAAAATAGTCCAAAACTTAAAATCTTCTTCTCATGGACAGCCCAGTATATTTTCAAAATGTTTATGTAGTAATGATGACCAACTACATGACATTGTATAGTATTGTTAGATTTGTTCAAATGGTGTCCCTAGGGTTAAAAATGACCCCGCCCCAAGGGTTCATGAGTCAGTAGAGCGTCTTCAGGCCCTCTTGGGCCTCTTATTTAATTTTATTGTGACAAACAAAAAAACATGAAAAGACTACTTATTAATAAGGGGTCATTTTTGCTCTTTTCTCTGAATGGCTGCTTAAGACAGGTTTATTGTATGATAATTGCATGTTTGTTATACAGGTTTCCGAGACTGTTTCCAACGTTGAAGGAGGATTCTGTAACTAAACAAGCAGTTGGAGCTGTATTGACCAACAGGAGGCATGTCTCCATGCCTTTGTATTTTATTCCAATTTTATTTTTAAGAAGGTGAGTGTCACATTCAAAGTCGTCTGTCGTCCACCGTCTGTCATCTGTTAGCAGCACTTTCTCTGAAACCACTGGCCCATTTAAACACTGATGTTTCTATTGCGTAGGAGACTATACAGAAGATATCTTTTTCAATTTGAAATTCATAAATAGTAAAATTCTCTATTAAGCCCAGCTTTTTCTCTGTTTCTCCGCAAGCTACATCTGCTATAGTGACTAGAAGTCATACACTTCCATACCATGTCATACAGACAGTATCAAATGTCCATAGTTTAGTCACCTCAACTCTAGGTTAAAGATCTTTGTTTAACTTTGGTTTAAATTTGTTGCAATTTTTGCCGTTTTTTTTTACCCACAGAAACTTTCATTTTGCCATGACTCTTCATTAAGTTATCATCAATGAAAAAAAACCAACAACATAATATTCACATTTTTTCAAAAAATCTTTGTTGATAAGTAGACACAACTTTGAATTTAGTTTTAAAAATAATACATAAAAATGGTATGACATGTTTTAATTTTTCATTTTATATCCATGAATGTCCGTAGAGGAAAATATGTGACATTTAAAACAACATTGACACAAAGCTTGACAAACGATGCTTTTTGTCAAACAATGTTTTCAAGAAAGTATTTGATAAATGTTCATATACCATTTTTAGCTCTACTGGCCAAAGGCTTATGCGATGGCGCGTTGTCTGTCATCTGTCGTCTGTTAGCAGCACTTTCTCTGAAACCACAAGGCCAATTAAACTTTTTTTTCCATTTGAAATTCAAGATGGCCGTCGTTACTAAAATAGTCAAAAACTTAAAAAATCTTCTTCTCATGAACGGCCCAACAAATTTTCAAAATGTTTATGTAGTAATGATGACCAACTATAGTATTGTTAGATTTGTTCAAATGGGGTCCCTAGGGTTAAATATGACCCCGCCCCAAGAGTTCAATTAGGGGACACACGTCATTATAATATTTTTTTGTTTTTATTTTTTAAAATAGAAATGATTTTGCCTATATCTTCACAGAAGCATTGTTTGGTGAAGGAGGTTCAGATTTGTAAAAATGACTGGGTTTCACTGTCTTAAGGGGTCAGGAGGGGCCCCAAAAGGGTAAAAATTGGGAATTACTAAATTCGTTTTCTTAAGAACCGGTATGTCAGATTTGTTCATATTTTGCATAAATTATCCCTATGTGTAGGGGTTTGATTGCAGATAAGAATTTAGGGGCTAAAATTTATAGGGACCCTGTAAGGGGACTTAGAATTTTACATAGGGATACTATGGGAAAACAAAAAATTATTATCTTTCATCTGTTCTTAAACCACTAAGCCAATAAAATGAAACTTCACATGGGTGTTTCTATTGCATAGGAGACTAAACAGAAGAATTTTTATTTCGATCTGAAATTCAAGATTGCCGCCGTTACTAAAAATAGTTCAAAACTTAAAAAATCTTCTTCTCATGAACGGCCTAACAGATTTTCAAAATGTTTATGTAGTAATGATGACCAACTATAGTTCTGTTAGATTTGTTCAAATGGTGTCCCTAGGGTTAAAAATGACCCTACCCCGAGGGTTCAATTAGGGGACACATGTCAATATAATATTTTTTTTTTTTTTTTTATAAATGGAAATAATTTTGCCTATATCTTCACTAAAGCATTGTTAGGTAAAGGAGGTTAGGATTTGTAAAAATGACTGGGTTCCTATGTCTTAAGGGGTCAGGAGGGGCCCAAAAAGGTACAAATTAGTAAAATTGTTTTCCTAAGAACCGGTATGTCAGATTTGTACATATTTGATATAAATTATCCCTTAGTGTAGGGGTTTGAGTGCAGATAAGAATTTAGGGGCTAAAATATATAGGGGCCCTGTAAGAGGCCTTAGAATTTTACATAGGATACTGTGGGAAAACAGAAAATTCTCTTCTTTTTTTCATTTATTCTGAAACCACTAGGCCAATTAAACTGAAACTTCACATGGATGTTTCTATTGCATAGGAGACTATACAAAAGATTTATTTTTTCTATCTAAAATTCAAGATGGCCACCGTTCATAAAAATAGTCCAAAAATTAAAAAATCTTTTTCTCATTAACGGTCCAACAGATTTTCAGAATGTTTATGTAGTAATGATGACCAACTATAGTTTTGTTAGATTTGTTCAAATGGTGTCCCTAGAGTAAAAAATGACCCCGCCCCAATGTTTCTATTGCATAGTAGAATTTCAAAAAGTGCTATGGCCACTATGAGTAAATAGAGCATCCTCAGGCCCTCTTGGGCCTCTTGTTGATAAAAAGTACTTATATTATTTTAGCAATGTTTTACATATCAGCAAGGGCTTGTTTATTATGGTACTACATTTAAAATCCCTCACTAACGCTCTTATGATCAATTAGAACTTAAAAATACACAATATTCAATGAAACTAAATCATAAAGAAAAGCTTTTTATATACACCTTGTTGTGTAAATAAACGACTAAACGCACTAATATCTGCAGTTATTTATGAATATCATATCTACATGAAGCTGCAAACAACTGTCGTCCTGAATAACTCTTCGGTGTGACAGGGTTCTCTCCCTGATTGTGACAATATAAAGTGTTGGAAGTATAAGTGTGGAGTTTAGTTTGATCACTTGTACCATACCACTTCTGTGCTCACTTGTACCATATCACTTCCGTGCTCACTTGTACCATATCACTTTCATGCTCACTTGTACCATATCACTTTCATGCTCACTTGTACCATATCACTTTCATGCTCACTTGTACCATATCACTTTCATGCTCACTTGTACCATATCACTTTCATGCTCATTTGTACCATATCACTTTCGTGCTCATTTGTACCATATCACTTTCGTGCTCACTTGTACCATATCACTTCCGTGCTCACTTGTACCATACCACTTCCGTGCTCACTTGTACCATATCATTTCCGTGCTCACTTGTACCATATCACTTCCGTGCTCACTTGTACTATACCACTTTTGTGCTCACTTGTACCATACCACTTCGGTTATCACTTGTACCATACCACTTCCGTGATCACTTGTACCATACCGTGCTCACTTGTACCATACCACTTCCGTGATCATTTGTACCATACCACTTCAGTGATCACTTGTACCATACCACTTCTGTGCTCACTTGTACCATATCACTTCCATGCTCACTCGTACCATACCACTTCCGTGCTCACTTGTACCATACCACTTCTGTGCTCACTTGTACCATACCACTTCTGTGATCATTTGTACCATACCACTTCAGTGATCACTTGTACCATACCACTTCCGTGCTCACTTGTGTGATCATTTGTGACCATGCACTTCTGTGATCACTCATGACCATACCACTTACGTGATCACTCGTGACCATACCACTTATGTGATCACTCGTGACCATACCACTCATGTGATCACTCGTGACCATACCACTTACGTGATCACTCATGATCATACCACTTACGTGATCACTTGGACTATACCACTTCTGTGATCACTCAAGACAATACCTCTTACATGATAAATCGTGACCATATCACTTCTGTCATCACTCGTGACCATACCACTTCCATGATCACTTGTACCATACCACTTCTGTGATCACTCATGACCATACCCTGCCTCCATGATCACTTGTACTATACCACTTCAGTGATCACTTGTACTATACGACTTCCGTGATCTATTGTACCATTCCACTTCCTTGCTCACTTGTATCATACAACTTCTGTGATCATTTTTACCATGCGACTTCCACGATTACATGTGAACATACCACTAATGTGATCATTTGTACCATACCACTTCCATTATCACTTGTACCATACCACTCCTGTGATCACTCATGACCATACCACTTCTGTGAGCACTCGTAACATACTCCGCTTCCATGATCACTTGTGACCATACCACTTTCGTGATCACTCGTGACCATACCACTTACGTGATCACTTGTGACCATACCACTTACATGCTCACATGACCATACCACTTATGTGATCACTCGTGACCATTCCACTTATGTGATCACTTGTGACCATACCACTCATGTGATCATTTGTGACCATACCACTTACATAATCACTCGTGACCATACCACTTACGTGATCATTTGTGACCATTCCACTTCTGTAATCATTCATGATCATACCACTTCTGTCATCACTCGTGACCATACCACTTACGTGATCACTTGTACCAAACCACTTCCATGATCACTCGTGACCATACCACTTCTGTGATCACTCATGACCATACCACTTACATGATCACTTTTGACCATATCACTTACGTGATCACTTGTGACCATACCACTTACGTGTTCACTTGTGACCATACCACTTCTGTGATCACTCGTGACTATACCACTTCTGTGATCACTTGTGACCATACCACTTACGTGTTCACTTGTGACCATACCACTTCTGTGATCACTCGTGACTATACCACTTCTGTGATAACTTGTGACCATACCACTTCTGTGATCACTCGTGACCATACCACCTACACGATCACTTTTGACCATATCACTTACGTGATCACTTGTGACCATACCACTTACGTGATCACTCGTGACCATACCACTCATGTGATAACTTGTGACCATACCACTCATGTGATCACTTGTGACCATACCACTTACGTGTTCACTTGTGACCATACCACTTCTGTGATCACTCGTGACTATACCACTTCTGTGATCACTTGTGACCATACCACTTACGTGTTCACTTGTGACCATACCACTTCTGTGATCACTCGTGACTATACCACTTCTGTGATAACTTGTGACCATACCACTTATGTGTTCACTTGTGACCATACCACTTCTGTGATAACTCGTGACTATACCACTTCTGTGATCACTTGTGACCATACCACTTACGTGTTCACTTGTGACCATACCACTTCTGTGATCACTCGTGACTATACCACTTCTGTGATAACTTGTGACCATACCACTTACGTGTTCACTTGTGACCATACCACTTCTGTGATTACTCGTGACTATACCACTTCTGTGATCACTTGTGACCATACCACTTTCGTGGTCACTTGTAACCATACCACTTCTGTGATCACTTGTAACCATACCACTTACGTGATCACTTGTACCACACCACTTCTGTGATCACTCGTGACCATAGCATTTACGTGATCACTCGTGACTTTACCACTTACATGATCAATCCTGACCATACCACTTCTGTGATCACTCATGACCATACCACTTACATGATCACTTGTATGATACCACTTCCTTGATCACTCGTGACCATACCACTTCTGTGATCACTCGTGACCATACCACCTACACGATCACTTTTGACCATATCACTTACGTGATCACTCTTGACCATACCACTTACGTGATCACTCGTGACCATACCACTCATGTGATAACTTGTGACCATACCACTCATGTGATCACTTGTGACCATACCACTTACGTGTTCACTTGTGACCATACCACTTCTGTGATCACTCGTGACTATACCACTTCTGTGATCACTTGTGACCATACCACTTACGTGTTCACATGTGACCATACCACTTCTGTGATCACTCGTGACTATACCACTTCTGTGATAACTTGTGACCATACCATTTACGTGTTCACTTGTGACCATACCACTTCTGTGATAACTCGTGACTATACCACTTCTGTGATCACTTGTGACCATACCACTTACGTGTTCACTTGTGACCATACCACTTCTGTGATCACTCGTGACTATACCACTTCTGTGATAACTTGTGACCATACCACTTACGTGTTCACTTGTGACCATACCACTTCTGTGATTACTCGTGACTATACCACTTCTGTGATCACTTGTGACCATACCACTTTCGTGGTCACTTGTAACCATACCACTTCTGTGATCACTTGTAACCATACCACTTACGTGATCACTTGTACCACACCACTTCTGTGATCACTCGTGACCATAGCATTTACGTGATCACTCGTGACTTTACCACTTATATGATCAATCCTGACCATACCACTTCTGTGATCACTCATGACCATACCACTTACATGATCACTTGTATGATACCACTTCCTTGATCACTCGTGACCATACCACTTCTGTGATCACTCGTGACCATACCACCTACACGATCACTTTTGACCATATCACTTACGTGATCACTCGTGACCATACCACTTACGTGATCACTCGTGACCATACCACTCATGTGATAACTTGTGACCATACCACTCATGTGATCACTTGTGACCATACCACTTACGTGTTCACTTGTGACCATACCACTTCTGTGATCACTCGTGACTATACCACTTCTGTGATCACTTGTGACCATACCACTTACGTGTTCACTTGTGACCATACCACTTCTGTGATCACTCGTGACTATACCACTTCTGTGATAACTTGTGACCATACCATTTACGTGTTCACTTGTGACCATACCACTTCTGTGATAACTCGTGACTATACCACTTCTGTGATCACTTGTGACCATACCACTTACGTGTTCACTTGTGACCATACCACTTCTGTGATCACTCGTGACTATACCACTTCTGTGATAACTTGTGACCATACCACTTACGTGTTCACTTGTGACCATACCACTTCTGTGATTACTCGTGACTATACCACTTCTGTGATCACTTGTGACCATACCACTTTCGTGGTCACTTGTAACTATACCACTTCTGTGATCACTTGTAACCATACCACTTACGTGATCACTTGTACCACACCACTTCTGTGATCACTCGTGACCATAGCATTTACGTGATCACTCGTGACTTTACCACTTCTGTGATCATCGTGACCATCCACTTCCGTGAACACTTGTGACCATACCAATTACGTGATCACTGATTACCATACCACTTACGTGATCACTCGTGACCATACCACTTCCGTGAACACTCATGACCATACCAATTACGTGATCACTGATTACCATACCACTTACGTGATCTCTTGTGACCATACCACTTATGTGATCATTCGATTGATTAAAAATGATATTTCACAGAAATCACTGCATTTCTCCATGTGACAATTAGATCATGATTGTGATCGTACAATGATATGATATTTTATTTTTCAGTATTTTACCAACATCCTGTCTCTTACCTACATTCAAGTTCTTTGGCCTGGATAAATTGATGGACACTCCAAAAGAGAAGAATCAAGAAGGCCCAGCCCGGTGTAGCACTTGTTGAACTTCATGTTTTGAACTTCTGTATAGTTGACTATATACATCATGCAGTGTTGATGGCATTATCATTTGCTGTATTTACTGTCTGAAATGATCCTTAGAATATAAAAACCTTGGGTTTATGTTTCTTGAAACTGCCCTATAAATATTTGACTGATGAAAGTTTATAATTTTGCTTATGTAATACAAAGGGAGGTAAGTTGGTAAAACCATTTGCAACAACTAAACTTGATTCATGTGCAGCAATGAAGATAGCATTTTTTTGAATACTTGGGTCTATAAAGAGAGCAGTTCAAGGCATGGTCAAAACCATATTTAGCTTATAATGGAGAGTTTCGGTGAGTTCAAAAAATAATAATACACAAATTCATGCAAATGCGGTCATGTATGATTATGAAAATCTGCAAAATGAACACACAGCAGTTGGAAAACTCTATACAGTATGTAGATATTTTATATGGATTCCGAGTTGTGTAGATGTTTTCATCCATTTTGTAATCTTTACTTCAGTCCATAAAATATTCTATGTCTGACCACCAGATCTGTTAACTGTACTTCAGATCTAGAAACTTTACTTCAGTCCTAAGAATATTCTATGTCTGACCACCAGATCTGTTTGCTGTAATTCAGATCTTGAATTTTTACTTTAATCCTTAGAATAATCTGTCTGACCACCAGATCTTTTAACTGTACTTCAGATCTAGAAAGTTTCTTCAGTCCTTAGAAAATATTCTATGTCTGACCACCAGATCTGTTTGCTGTACTTCAGATCTAGAATTTTTACTTCAGTTCTTAAAATAATCTATGAATGACAACCAGATCTGTTAACTGTATTTCAGATCTAGAAATTTTACTTCAGTCTTGAGAATATTCTATGTCTGACCACCAGATATGTTTACTGTACTTCAGATCAAGAAACTTTACTGCAGTCCTTAGAATGTTCAATGACTGAGCACCATATCTGTTAACTGTACTTCAGATCTAGAAATTTTACTTCATTCCTTAGAAAATATTCTATTTCTGACCACCAGATCTGTTTTCTGTACTTCAGATTTAGAATGTTTACTTCAGTCCTTAAAATAATCTATGTCTGACCACCATATCTGTTAACTGTACTTCAGATCTAGAAATTTTACTTCAGTCCTTAGAAAATATTCTATGTCTGACCACCAGATCTGTTTGCTGTACTTCAGAGCTAGAATTTTTACTTCAGTTCTTAAAATAATCTATGTCTGACCACCATATCTGTTAACTGTACTTCAGATCTAGAAATTTTACTTCAGTCCTTAGAAAATATTCTATGTCTGACCACCAGATCTGTTAACTGTACTTCAGATCTAGAATATTTACTTCAGTCTTGAGAATATTCTATGTCTGACCACCAGATCTGTTTACTGTACTTCAGATCAAGAAACTTTACTTCAGTCCTTAGAATGTTCAATGACTGAGCACCATATCTGTTAACTGTACTTCAGATCTAGAATGTTTCTTTCAGCATTAGAATATTCTTTGTCTGACTATCAGATCTGTTTACTGTACTTCAGATCTAGAATGTTTACTTCAGCCTTAGAATATTCTTTGTCTGACTATCAGATCTGTTAACTGTACCCCAGATTTAGAATGTTTACTTCAGCATTAGAATATTCTTTGTCTGACTATCAGATCTGTTAACTGTACTTCAGATCTAGAAACTTTACTTCAGGCCTTTGAATATTCTATGTCTGACCACCAGATCTGTTAACTGTACCTCAGATCTAGAATGTTTACTTCAGCATAAGAATATTCTTTGTCTGACCACCAGATCTGTTAACTGTACCTCAGATCTAGAATGCTTACTTCAGCATTAGAATATTTTTTGTCTGACTATCAGATCTGTTTACTGTTCTTCAGATCTAGAATTTTTACTTCTGTGCTTAGAATATTCTATGTCTGACCACCATATCTGTTAACTGTACTTCAGATCTAGAAATTTTACTTCAGTCCTTAGAAAATATTCTGTCTGACCACCAGATCTGTTTGCTGTACTTCAGATCTAGAAATTTTACTTCAGTCCTTAAAATAATCAATGTCTGACCACCAGATCTGTTAACTGTACTTCAGATCTAGAAATTTTACTTCAGTCTTGAGAATATTCTATGTCTGACCACAAGATATGTTTACTGTACTTCAGATCAAGAAACTTTACTTCAGTCCTTAGAATATTATATGTCTGACCACCAGATCTGTTCACTGTACCTCAGATCTAGAATGTTTACTTCAGCATTAGAATATTCTTTGTCTGACTATCAGATCTGTTTACTGTACTTCAGATCTAGAATTTTTACTTCTGTGCTTAGAATATTCTATGTCTGATCACCAGATCTGTTAACTGTACTTCAGACCAAGAATTTTTACTTCAACCTTAGAATATTCTTTGTCTGACCACCAGATCTGTTAACTGTACTTCAGATCTTGAAACTTTACTTCAGTCCTTAGAATATTCTATGTCTGACCACCAGATCTGTTAACTGTACTTCAGATCTAGAATTTTTACTTCAGCCTTAGAATATTATTTGTCTGACCACCAGATCTGTTAACTGTACTTCAGATCTAGAAACTTTACTTCAGTCCTTAGAATATTCTATGTCTGACCACCAGATCTGTTAACTGTACTTCAGATCTAGAGAATTTTTACTTCAGTCCTTAGAATATTCTATGTCATACCACCAGATCTGTTAACTGTACTTCAGATCTAGAAATTTTACTTCAGTCCTTAGAATATTCTATGTCTGACCACCAGATCTGTTAACTGTACTTCAGATCTAGAATTTTTACTTCAGTCCTTAGAATATTCAATGTATGACCACCAGATCTGTTAACTGTACTTCAGATCTAGAATGTTTACTTCAGTCCTTAGAATATTCTATGTCTGGAAACCTTGCTTCAGTCCAACTTTACATCTTGTTGCTGCATATACTATATATTACATATTGTTTAAATTGACCTAAGGCTCTGTCTCAAGATCACTTACCTCTCACCGTTAAGGTTATAGGTTTTAGTTTAGCTCACTCCAAAATGTTTATGTGTTAAAGTTTTCCAGTTACTTGCAGAAGGATTCATACTCAGATTCATTCTGAGGTCTTCTCCATCATAAAACTGGATATGCCATATATAATCTGAAATATGTTGAAAATGGCATTAAATCCCATTTAAAAAAATAATCAAGAAAACCATTATTATATATCTCTGATTTTATATTATTGTTCAAAATGATTTAACTAATAAATTATAATATATAAGTGATATGTCTAATATACAAATATTTGGATTTATTGTTAAGCAGATGTTTTTGTTTCTTACTTTACTATAATTGTTTTTGTATATATATTTTAAAGATCATTTTATAGCCATAGTATATTTTTATTAAATGTCTCGTGTATTTTTTAAGAGAGTTCTTCGGACCTCTCTTTGGTGTTTTACTAGCGTGTTTGTCAGGCTTTGATCTGGCCCAAAGATAATAAAGCAATGTCATGCTTAACTCAAAACTTCCTGCTCAACTTAAAAACTGATTGACTCATTAGAATAAAATATCTGTAAATACCTGATTGTCTACCTCAAATCAACATTAATACTTTCACATTCTAGGTCGATTCAAGTATTTGCACATTTATTTGTGTTTTTTTTTAATATGAGTCCTTGAAATTGTGTTTTAATACAAATAAGAGTGCAGCATAAAAAAAGTTTTATATTAATCTTGGGGTCGGGCTTTGTGGATTAAGTCATGTAAATGCAATGCAGTCTTTATCTGTGCTAGTGCCCAGGCTCAAATGGAATTTCGTATATCTTGGGGAAACTACTCTCGCCATTTTAAATGGAATTTTGTTATGTTTTCAGAGTATACCGGTTATATGTTTTCAGACTTCTATAAAGCTGTAATAAACATGAGAGTTTGATTATTTGTAGTGATATTTCTCCTGTTTTCCAGTTTAATTATGTTAACAGGGATTTCTTGAAAGTATTTTCATAAAATTTTACTGTATCAAATTATAATTGTCAATTTTATCACATAACATACTCATACCTTAATTTTCAATACCCTTTTTTTCTCTGTTCTTCAGGTTAAATATTTTTAAGTCTGTGAGATTTTCGCTAAACATCTCAAGCTGAGTTTCTCCTCAACAACAAAACTATATTTTTTCTAAATCATTGCTAAAACCCATCACACACTAAATGGCCACACATGATTAAAGTCGGAACACATCATAACTCATTAGTAAAGGAGACTGCAGTGTGATCTAGTGGTAGAGCGTCCACCTCGCATGTGGATGGTCGTGGGTTCGATCCTGATCAGGTCATACCAAAGACTTTAAAAATGGTACTAGAAGCCTCCTTGCTTGATGCTCAGCATTTAGAGGAAAGTTCTAGATCATATCATGTGTCTGTAGCATGATACTCCAGTGTGACAGAACTCAGAATACTGTCTCAAGTAGACACTGTCACAATATGACTAAATATTTGTTAAAAACGACGCTAAACACTATACAACAACATCATTAGAAAAGGACAGCGTACAGAATGATCAATGTAACTGAAGTTATACCATTTCGAAAATTTGAGTTGAAGAAAATCTCGAGTTGAGATGTTAATTGAAATTGGGGCCTGACCTCGCCCTTGGATTCATTGTTATGAAGACAACTTATAAAGTGTAAAAATGTATTTGATGGTTTTACATGTAACACTATGTAAATTGTCATGTCGCAAAAGAAGAACACTTTGATTTTTTTAACTTGTCACATCAATGTTTTAAAAATGTGCTGTTCATAAAACTGTTAATGTTTTAATATTCAAATCGTAAATAGTACAATTATATAGACAATTAATAGTTTATAAACGCTTTTTCTGTTAAATTGAAACAACAAGGGACATAACCCCAGATACATGTTTTTAAATTTTATTGTATCGAATCCAAAGTTTTAAACCTCTTATATTAGTAAAATATCATTGTTTTTGTGAATTTTCATGGAAATAGTTCCTGTTTTTTACACATTCGTTCTGTGTTATTTTTATTTTTTCATTCTATCAGTAGAGTAATTACTGTTAATTAATTAGTTAATATTATAATGCCATTATTGTTACTACATGAATATATTAAGCAATACTGTAAAATCACCCCAGGCAGTTATTGTTACAGTCATTAATTTATTTTAATTGTCATCATCAGTAACTATGTATTACCTGTATGTATGTGTTACCTATAACTTTGTGTTACCTGTAATTATATATTACATGTGTAACTTCACGTAACATGTAACTATTTGTTACCTTTGTAACTATCTATTACCTGTTACCATCTGTTACCTGTATATATGTGTTACAATCTATTTTTAACCATGTTACAATGTAACTACTTTCTGTTACTATGTAGTATATGTTACCTGTGAAACTATCTATTACATTGTAATATATGTAAACTATGTGTTACCATATAACTATCTGTTGCCTTGTACTATATGTTACCTGTAACTATCCGTTACCTGTATACCAATATGTTATCATGTAACTAAATGTTCCCTTAACTATATTTTACCTGTAACTATATGTAACCTATTTAAATATCTGTTTCTATCTGTTATCTGTGTAATTATATGTTACATGTTACTATATGTTGCCTTTTACTATATGTTACCTATTACCATTAGTTACCTTTAATATCTGTAACATATGTAACTATATGTTACCTTTAACTATATGTTACCTTTGTAACTATCTGATACCTGTGTAACTTTCTGTTACCTAAAAATATCTGTTACCTTTAAATTTCTGTTTCCTGTGTAACTTTATGTTACCTTTAACTGTATGTTATCTGTGTAACTACATGTATCTGTTACCTGTGTAACTTTCTGTTACCTGTAACTATCTGTTATCTGTAACTATCTGTTATTTGTTTCCATTGGTCACTTAACTATTTAGTATATTTTACTATATGTTACATGTACCTTTAACTATCTGTTACCTTTAACTATCTGTTACCTGTAACTATCTGTTCCACGTGTATCTTTGTGCTATCATGTAACTAAATATTACCTTTTATGAATTACCGGTTCACCTGTTTTGCTGTGATACGTTTAACTCTATCTCTCTCTACAATGATTTACACCATGCTGCTGTTAGTTGTTTAAAAACACCAGGTACATGTATTTACTTTGGTAATGCTCAACTGGCCTTTTAAAAACAATTAGCAATCAGAATGTTTGTAAATTTGAATTGAACATACATAATCGCAGGCACTGACATGCATGGCATTCTAATATACTTATTTTGTAATAATGGTGAAATGTGGAATTTTTGCTTTCTGTTAGAAAGTCGTACTCCAGCTATTCTTATCAAAACTTATTGAATACTTTTAGTTTTATACATACAGTTGCTGTTGTAATATGTTTGCTATGGCAATTTTAACTAGCTGTACTAAAGGGATTATACGGGAACGAGCTAGACCAATGGATATTGTATGGGAATCAGCAATACCAGTGTTTTTGGTATGGGAACCAGTTACATTCAGTTGGTATTGTATGGTAACCAGCTAGTATACCAGTAGGTATGATATGGGAACAAGCTATACCAATGCGTATTTTATGGGAACCAGAACTACTAATGTGTACGGTATGGGAACCAGTTACATCCAGTTGGTATTGTATTGAAACCAGCTATACCAGTTTGTATTGTATGGAAACCAGCTTTATGAGTGGGTATTTTATTGGAACCATTTATACCAGTGAACCAGCAATACCAACCAGTTGATATAGTATCGGAACCAACTATACCCGTTGGTATTGTATGGGAACCAGTATGACAGTGGGTATTTTATGGGAACCAACTATACCTGTAGGTATTATATGAGAAACAGTATGACAGTGGGTATTGTATGGGAGCCAGTTTGACAGTGGATATTGTATGGGGTTGAGTTAAACCAAAGATGGAAGGATTATTTAGTAATTAAGTGTTAGATTCTTTCAGTGTATAACAATTGTTATTAACTTATAATAAATTTAAAATGAAAAATAATAAAGTACACAGTGTTGTATATTAATAACTTGATTGCCCAAAGTGTATCATCGGTACAGACCACAGTGTTGTATATTAATAACTTGATTGCCCAAAGTGTATAATCGGTACAGACCACAGTGTTGTATATTAATAACTTGATTGCCCAAAGTGTATAATCGGTACAGTTCACAGTGTTGTATATTAATAACTTGATTGCCCAAAGTGTATAATCGGTACAGACCAAAGTGTTGTATATTAATAACTTGATTGCCCAAAGTGTATAATCGGTACAGACCACAGTGTTGTATATTAAGAACTTGATTGCCCAAAGTGTATAATCGGTACAGTACACAGTGTTGTATATTAATAACTTGATTGCCCAAAGTGTATAATCGGTACAGTACACAGTGTTGTATATTAATAACTTGATTGCCCAAAGTGTATAATCGGTACAGACCACAGTGTTGTATATTAATAACTTGATTGCCCAAAGTGTATAATCGGTACAAACCACAGTGTTGTATATTAATCACTTGATTGCCAAAAGTGTATAATCGGTACAGTACACAGTATTGTATATTAATAAATTGATTGCCCAAAGTGTATAATCGGTACAGTACACAGTGTTGTATACGAACTTGATTGCCCAGCGTGTATAATCGGTACAGTACACAGTGTTGTATAAGAACTTGATTGCCCGGCGTGTATAATCGGTACAGTACACAGTGTTGTATAAGAACTTGATTGCCCAGCGTGTATAATCGGTACAGTACACAGTGTTGTATACGAACTTGATTGCCCAGCGTGTATAATCGGTACAGTACACAGTGTTGTAAAAGAACTTGATTGCCCAGCGTGTATAATCGGTACAGTACACAGTGTTGTATGAGAACTTGATTGCCCAAAGTGTATAATCGGTACAGTACACAGTGTTGTATAAGAACTTGATTGCACAGAGTATATAATCGGTACAGTACACAGTGTTGTATAAGAACTTGATTGCACAGAGTATATAATCGGTACAGTACAGTGTTGTATTAGAACATGATTGCCCAGAGTGTATAATCGGTACAGTACACAGTGTTGTATTAGAACTTGATTGCCCAGAGTGTATAGTCGGTACAGTACACAGTGTTGTATTAGAACTTGATTGTCCAGAGTGTATAATCGGTACAGTACACAGTGTTGTATAAGAACTTGATTGCCCAGAGTGTATAATCGGTACAGTGCACAGTGTTGTATAAGAACATGATTGCCCAGAGTGTTTAATTGGTACAGTACACAGTGTTGTAAAAGAACTTGATTGTCCAGAGTGTATAATCGGTACAGTATACAGTGTTGTATAAGAACTTGATTGCCCAGCGTGTATAATCGGTACAGTACACAGTGTTGTAAGAGAACTTGATTGCCCAGAGTGTATAATCGGTACAGTACACAGTGTTGTAAAAGAACTTGATTGTCCAGAGTGTATAATCGGTACAGTGCACAGTGTTGTATAAGAACATTATTGCCCAGAGTGTTTAATTGGTACAGTACACAGTGTTGTAAAAGAACTTGATTGTCCAGAGTGTATAATCGGTACAGTATACAGTGTTGTATAACAACTTGATTGCCCAGCGTGTATAATCGGTACAGTACACAGTGTTGTAAAAGAACTTGATTTCCCAGAGTGTATAATCAGTACAGTACACAGTGTTGCAAAAGAACTTGATTGTCCAGAGTGTATAATCGGTACAGTATACAGTGTTGTATAAGAACTTGATTGCCCAGCGTGTATAATCGGTACAGTGCACAGTGTTGTATAAGAACTTGATTGTCCAGCGTGTATAATCGGTACAGTATACAGTGTTGTATAAGAACATGATTGCCCAGAGTGTTTAATTGGTACAGTACACAGTGTTGTAAAAGAAATTGATTGTCCAGCGTGTATAATCGGTACAGTACACAGTGTTGTATATTAATAACTTGATTGCCCAAAGTGTATAATCGGTACAGTACACAGTGTTATAGGACTTGATTGCTCTGAGTGTATAATCGGTACAGACCACAGTGTTGCTATACGAACTTGATTGCCCAGCGTGTATAATCGGTACAATACACAGTGTTGTATAAGAACTTGATTGCCCAGCGTGTATAATCGGTACAGTATACAGTGTTGTGTAAGAACATGATTGCCCAGAGTGTTTAATTGGTACAGTACACAGTGTTGTAAAAGAACTTGATTGTCCAGAGTGTATAATCGGTACAGTACACAGGTGTTGTATTAGAACTTGATTGTTCAGAGTGTATAATCGGTACAGTACACAGTGTTGTATTAGAACATGATTGCCCAGAGTAGTATAATCGGTACAGTACACAGTGTTGTATTAGAACATGATTGTCCGGCCTGTATAATCGGTACAGTACACAGTGTTGTATTAGAACATGATTGCCCAGATTATATAATCGGTACAGTACACAGTTATGTATAAGCACTTGATTGCCCGTAGTGTATAATCGGTACAGTACATAGTGGTGTATCAGAAATTAATTGCTCGTAGTGTATAATCGGTACAGTACACAGTGTTATATAAGAACTTAATTGTTCAGCGTGTATAATCGGTACAGAACACAGTGTGCTATAAGGACATGATTGCCCAGAGTTTTTAATCGGTACAATACACAGTGTTGTATAAGAACATCATTCCCAGAGTGAATAATCGATATTGTACACAGTGTTGTATAAGAACTTGATTCCCTGAGTGTATAATCGGTACAGTACACAGTGTTGTATAAGAACTTGATTGCCCAGAGTGTATAATCGGTACAGTTCACAGTGTTGTATAAGAACCTGATTGCCCTGAGTGTATAATCGGTACAGTACACAGTGTTGTGTAAGAACTTGATTGCCCTGAGTGTATAATCGGTACAGTACACAATGTTGTATAAGAACTTGATTGCCCAGAGTGTATTATCGGTACAGTACACAGTGTTGTATAAGAACCTGATTGCCCTGAAGTGTATAATCGGTACAGTACACAATGTTGTATGAGAACTTGATTGCCCAGAGTGTATAATCGGTACAGTACACAGTGTTGTGTAAGAACTTGATTGCCCAGAGTGTATAATCGGTACAGTACAAAGTGTTGTATAAGAACATGATTGTCCGGAGTGTATAATCGGTACAGTACAAAGTGTTGTATAAGAACTTGATTGCCCAGTGTTTAAAATCGGTACAGTACAAAATGTTGTATAAGAACTTGATTGCCCAGTGTGGATAATCGGTACAGTACAGTGTTGTATAAGAATATAATTGCTAGAAGAGTATAATCGATACAGTACACAGTGTTGTATAAGAATATAATTGCTAGAAGAGTATAATCGATACAGTACACAGTGTTGTATAAGAACTTTATTTCCCGAAGAGTATAATCGATACAGTACACAGTGTTGTATACGAACTTGACTGCCCAGAGTGTATAATCGGTACAGTACACAGTGTTGAATAAGAACTTGATTGCCCGAAGTGTATAATCGGTACAGTACACAGTGTGCTATAAGAACATGATTGCCCAGATTGTATAATCGGTACAGTACACAATGTTGTATAAGAACATCATTCCCAGAGTGTATAATCGGTACAGTACACAGTGTTGTATAAAAACTTGATTCCCAGCTGGTATAATTGGTACAGTACACAGTGTTGTATAAGAACTTAATTGCCCGGAGTGTATAATCGGTACAGTACACAGTGTTGTATAAGAACTTGATTGCCCGGCGTGTATAATCGGTACAGTACACAGTGTTGTATAAGAACCTGATTGCCCGGAATGTATAATCGATACAGTACACAGTGTTGTATAAGAACCTGATTGCCCGGCGTGTATAATCGATACAGTACACAGTGTTGTATGAGAACCTGATTGCCCGGAATGTATAATCGATATAGTACACAGTGTTGTATAAGAACCTGATTGCCCGACGTGTATAATCGGTACAGTACACAGTGTTGTTGAAGAACTTGATTGCCCGGCGTGTATAATCGATACAGTACACAGTGTTGTAGAAGAACTTGATTGCCCGGCGTGTATAATCGGTACAGTACACTGTGTTGTATAAGAACCTGATTGCCCGGCGTGTATAATCGGTACAGTACACTGTGTTGTATAAGAACCTAATTGGCCGGCGTGTATAATCGGTACAGTACACTGTGTTGTATAAGAACCTGATTGCCCGGCGTGTATAATCGGTACAGTACACAGTGTTATAAGAACCTGATTGCCCGGCGTGTATAATCGGTACAGTACACAGTGTTGTATGAGAACTTGATTGTCCAGAGTGTATAATCGGTACAGTACACAGTGTTGTATGTTAACCTGATTGCCCGGATGTATAATCTGTACAGAACACAGTGTTGTATAAGAACCTGATTGCCCGGCGTGTATAACCGATACAGTACACAGTGTTGTATAAGAACTTGATTTCCCAGAGTGTTTAATCGGTACAGTACACAGTGTTGTATGAGAACTTGATTGCCCGGAGTGTTTAATCGGTACAGTACCCAGCGTTGTAAAAGAACTTGATTGCCCGGAGTGTAAAATCGGTACAGTATACAGTGTTGTATAAGAACTTGATTGTCCGGAGTGTATAATCGGTACAGTATACAGTGTTGTATTAGAACATGATTGTTCAGAGTGTATAATCGGTACAGTACACAGTGTTGTATTAGAACATGATTGCCCAGAGTGTATAATCGGTACAGTACACAGTGTTGTATTAGAACATGATTGTCCGGACTGTATAATCGGTACAGTACATAGTGGTGTATCAGAAATTAATTTCCCGTAGTGTATAATCGGTAGAGTACACAGTGTTATATAAGAAGTTAATTGTTGAGCGTGTATAATCGGTACAGAACACAGTGTGCTATAAGGACATGATTGCCCAGAGTTTTTAATCGGTACAATACACAGTGTTGTACGAACTTGACTGCCCAGAGTGTATAATCGGTATAGTATACAGTGTTGTATGAGAACCTGATTGCCCAGAGTGTATAGTCGGTACAGTTCACAGTGTTGTTTAATAACTTGATTGCCCGGAGTGTATAATCGGTACAGTACACAGTGTTGTATTAGAACTTGATTGCACGGAGTGTATAATCGGTACAGAATACAGTATTGTATAAGAACTTGATTCCCGGAGTGTAAAATCGTTACAGTACACAGTGTTGTATAAGAACTTGATTGCCCAGAGTGTATAATCGATACAGTACACAGTGTTGTATAAGAACTTGATTGCACAGAGTATAATAATCGGTACAGTACACAGTGTTGTATAAGAACTTGATTTCCCGGAGTGTATAATCGGTACAGAACACAGTGTTGTATAAGAACTTGATTTCCCGGAGTGTTTAAGCGGTACAGTACCCATCGTTGTACATGAACTTGATTGCCCGGAGTGTATAATCGGTACAGTACACAGTGTTGTATAAGAACTTGATTGTCCGGAGTGTATAAGCGGTACAGTACACAGTGTTGTATAAGAACATGATTGCCCAGTGTGTATAATCAGTACATTTATAGGTTTACAGTTAAACATGTCGGTAGTAAGGAGTCATAATTATACAAGAAGAACTAGATTACTTTGGTGTGGAGCACGTGGTCCAGTTGTAGAGCATCAGGACCCATGATCTGGTGGTGATAGGTTCGATCAGTTGTATGATGTTCCTGGAGCAATACATTCTAATTGTACATGTTTAGTGCTGGTTCTACCCAGGAGAACTTTGAGGGTGATATGTTCACTAGAAAATATTACTTCAGGTTTGTGTACATCCATTCATATTGTAATATACTGATCATGCTCATTTCAGTTACATTTTAAATTATCAGCACGAACGCACGCACACGTGTGTGGTTATACATAAAGCAATGGTTTAAAACTGCCCTCGGGTCTCTCTGTCATTTTTTTCCTGTTGGCGTGTCGAGCCTGATAAGCTCAGTCGTTAGCACGTCTGACTATCAATACAGGGTCGTGAGTTAGAATCCCCGCCCCGACACAATCTCCGTGATGGTTGATATACGACATTGCGCCTTATAATCATTCGTCTCCCACCGCTTATTTTAAGTTGGAAAGTTACGTGTGGAGATGGGGTGTGCTCGCCAGTTTTGGCGAGCAGGATAAGGTGATTATTACAAACATATAAGACAATTATTGTAGTTGTTTATGATTGATTGATGGATGATGATGAATGATGATGGATACTTAGTATTTTAAGTAGTTCAAACGTTTTAATTTTATAATTGATGATTATTAAGTTATTACTATATTTGGTCCAACTAAATATTAAAATTGATAACTAATTGATTTGGATTTGTTTATAGTACTTTACCTTATGGAGCCATATAATATAAGCCAACACCGAATATGACTGTTGGCTTACCTAATCCGCCTATCAGGTCTGAGACACTGGTGATGCTATGTCAAGTATTCCAAGTATTAAATTGAGTGCAACTATGATTGTTTAATGTAAAATGAATATACATGTATATTAAGCTAAACGCCCCCGCTTATAGCGCAAATAAATTGGTTTTAGTATCAGAGTAATTTGACCCAACGTATGAACCTTCAACAGATTAAATTCTATTGATTGTATATCTGGGGTCAAATTCAACAATCAGTCTTGAAAATATTCTTAGACTTTAGCTTGAAAATCCAAATTTCAACCTTAGATAAAAAGTTTACCATGACAGATTAAAGAATTGTGAGAATGTCTTTGAATATATGGTAATAGTCCCTACATGCTTGCAAAGATTGGTCTAAAAGTGTTTTTCAAAATTTATTCTTAAGTTAAAGTCTAAGAATTTTCATAAGAACGGTTGGTGAATATCACCCCTATACATATTGACCCCGTGAAAACGCAGTAAATTATATGATTGTCCCACATTAAACGCCTGCCAACCTGTGACGTCAGTCAACGTCAAGCAACGTGCTCAGTTCACATTGTAGACTAGCAATCGTGAAACATTGGATATTTCCGTATCCTCCGTGTAATACACGTCGTGTATAGCTCTAGAATACACCAACGCTATTAGCCTGTGTTACAAGTCTGAGTGAAAGTAACAAATTATGTATTCGTTATTAAGTTGATTATATGGCGTTATTATATCGATTTTTTATTTATACACTCGACATGGGGCATGTTTATAAAGAAATTAAAAAATATCAGTCTTTATTAACCAACGTTTATTTTTTCAACGTACATGCTATTTTATTTTATCATGTGACTGAAAGTAGTTCCAAAATAACGCCTTATTATGTCAGAGGTATATTGCGAAGCATAAAGGCCGAAGTAATCGATTGACTAGTTAAAGTACATTGAATTGTGGGACATGTATTGGATTTCTTCATTGTCTTCAATGCGGTAAAACTGACCCGATCCGAAAGATGTCAGGGACATGGGAAACTATGCTTCAAGCATTGAGCATGGAAGCTTCTAACTTACAATTGTCAATGCATTTTGTACGACTCGGCCATGGAGTTAAACACAACTGCTCCCGTATACGGAAATATCCGATGTTTCACGATTGCTCCCGCATACGAGGAATCCGCTTTACAACTAGACACAATATGTGACCCCCAGGGAATCCTTATAGATGTATTATTGTAATTTACCTGTAAACCGACACGTCCTGAATATCTGTTCCCGGTAATGAAGTGTTTGGCAATAGGTTGGCTTGACAAGATTAATGACGGGTTCTCTGTCTTATTCAGAAACCACCAATATATATTACCGAATGAAAAACTGCAAGGAAGATTTATAGTTTCCATTACTGCATACGTCAGAGCATAGTATTTAATACAAACTTTAACACAAATTCACAAAGCTTAAATAATAGATAAAACATACACGTAAATGTTAATGATTTGAGGAGGCGCGCGAATTGTTAATGTAAACTCATTACGTAGTTACGCAAACAATTATCTGTATACTGAATGCTGGCATTAAATCCCTTTCTTTCTTTACAACATCTACTTGGAATACGAGGGTTTAATTATAAGTTTAAACAGTAATTACTTTTAAACAAACGTAAATAATAAAACAATTGTCAATAAAATTCATCTGTATAACTGCAATTATTGCTAATTATCGATTTGAATTATTGACAAAACTAAACTATAATATTCAACATGTGCCTACAGACAAACGTTTGCATGTAACAGTTATCTTAATTTTGTTAATTTTGCATTGATTTTGAAACTAATTATTGCAGTTAATATAATTCGAATTCCGTTAATTTCCTTATGGATATTATAAAAAAAAACGGATTATGTACCATGTTTAAAGACACATCACATAGTCGGCTGCGGATGGCCGAACCTCCGACTCACTTACTCTGAATCCAAACTATACCATCAGACAATAAACATGCTCCAGTAACCTTAGTAGCATAACCCAATCTCGGTGTTAAATTGTGTTGAACTGAAGCCAGGAATTATTGCTATCTCTAAATGAAATTAGGTTCTATAATGTAGCTGGTATTTTGATTTACAAATGTACTACATGTGGATCCCGTTGTCAAGTCGAGTAGAGCATCGGACCAATGGTCGGGGAGTCGTGACTTCGATTCTCCGCCACGGTTATGTATGGTGCCCTTTAGTAAGACTCCTCATCCGCACATGTTTAGTACTGGCTCTACCCAGGAAGACTCCTCATCCGCACAAGGAAGACTCCTCATCCGCACATGTTTAGTACTGGTTCTACCCAGGAAGACTCCTCATCCGCACATGTTTAGTACTGGCTCTACCCAGGAGGACTCCTCATCCGCACATGTTTAGTACTGGCTCTACCCAGGAGGACTCCTCATCCGCACATGTTTAGTACTGGCTCTACCCAGGAGGACTCCTCATCCGCACATGTTTAGTACTGGCTCTACCCAGGAAGACTCCTCATCCGCACATGTTTAGTACTGGCTCTACCCAGGAAGACTCCTCATCCGCACATGTTTAGTACTGGCTCTACCCAGGAGGACTCCTCATCCGCACATGTTTAGTACTGGTTCTACCCAGGAGGACTCCTCATCCGCACATGTTTAGTACTGGCTCTACCCAGGAGGACTCCTCGTCCGCACATGTTTAGTACTGGCTCTACCCAGGAGGACTCCTCGTCCGCACATGTTTAGTACTGGCTCTACCCAGGAGGACTCCTCGTCCGCACATGTTTAGTACTGGCTCTACCCAGGAGGACTCCTCATCCGCACATGTTTAGTACTGGCTCTACCCAGGAGGACTCCTCGTCCGCACATGTTTAGTACTGGCTCTACCCAGGAGGACTCCTCGTCCGCACATGTTTAGTACTGGCTCTACCCAGGAAGACTCCCCATCCGCACATGTTTAGTACTGGCTCTACCCAGGAAGACTCCTCGTCCGCACATGTTTAGTACTGGCTCTACCCAGGAAGACTCCTCGTCCGCACATGTTGAGTACTGGCTCTACCCAGGAAGACTCCTCATCCGCACATGTTTAGTACTGGCTCTACCCAGGAAGACTCCTCATCTGCACATGTTTAGTACTGGCTCTACCCAGGAAGACTCCCCATCTGCACATGTTTAGTACTGGCTCTACCCAGGAGGACTCCTCATCCGCAAATGTTTAGTACTGGCTCTACCCAGGAGGACTCCTCATCCGCACATGTTTAGTACTGGCTCTACCCAGGAAGACTCCTCATCCGCACATGTTTAGTACTGGCTCTACCCAGGAAGACTCCCCATCCGCACATGTTCAGTACTGGCTCTACCCAGGAAGACTCCTCATCCGCACATGTTTAGTACTGGCTCTACCCAGGAAGACTCCTCATCCGCACATGTTTAGTACTGGCTCTACCCAGGAAGACTCCTCATCCGCACATGTTTAGTACTGGCTCTACCCAGGAAGACTCCTCATCCGCACATGTTTAGTACTGGCTCTACCCAGGAAGACTCCTCATCCGCACATGTTTAGTACTGGCTCTACCCAGGAAGACTCCCCATCCGCACATGTTTAGTACTGGCTCTACCCAGGAAGACTCCCCATCCGCACATGTTGAGTACTGGCTCTACCCAGGAAGACTCCTCATCCGCACATGTTGAGTACTGGCTCTACCCAGGAAGACTCCTCATCCGCACATGTTTAGTACTGGCTCTACCCAGGAGGACTCCTCATCCGCACATGTTTAGTACTGGCTCTACCCAGGAGGTCTCCTCATCCGCACATGTTGAGTACTGGCTCTACCCAGGAAGACTCCTCATCCGCACATGTTTAGTACTGGCTCTACCCAGGAAGACTCCTCATCCGCACATGTTTAGTACTGGTTCTACCCAGGAGGACTCCTCATCCGCACATGTTGAGTACTGGCTCTACCCAGGAAGACTCCTCATCCGCACATGTTGAGTACTGGCTCTACCCAGGAAGACTCCTCATCCGCACATGTTTAGTACTGGCTCTACCCAGGAAGACTCCTCATCCGCACATGTTTAGTACTGGCTCTACCCAGGAAGACTCCCCATCCGCACATGTTTAGTACTGGTTCTACCCAGGAAGACTCCCCATCCGCACATGTTTAGTACTGGCTCTACCCAGGAGGACTCCTCATCCGCACATGTTTAGTACTGGCTCTACCCAGGAAGACTCCTCATCCGCACATGTTGAGTACTGGCTCTACCCAGGAAGACTCCTCATCCGCACATGTTGAGTACTGGCTCTACCCAGGAAGACTCCTCATCCGCACATGTTTAGTACTGGCTCTACCCAGGAGGTCTCCTCATCCGCACATGTTGAGTACTGGCTCTACCCAGGAAGACTCCTCATCCGCACATGTTTAGTACTGGCTCTACCCAGGAAGACTCCTCATCCGCACATGTTTAGTACTGGCTCTACCCAGGAAGACTCCTCATCCGCACATGTTTAGTACTGGCTCTACCCAGGAGGACTCCTCATCCGCACATGTTTAGTACTGGCTCTACCCAGGAGGACTCCTCATCCGCGCATGTTTAGTACTGGCTCTACCCAGGAAGACTCCTCATCCGCGCATGTTTAGTACTGCCTATACCCAGGAGGACTCCTCATCCGCACATGTTTAGTACTGGCTCTACCCAGGAAGACTCCTCATCCGCACATGTTTAGTACTGGCTCTACCCAGGAAGACTCCCCATCCGCACATGTTTAGTACTGGCTCTACCCAGGAGGACTCCTCATCCGCACATGTTTAGTACTGGCTCTACCCAGGAGGACTCCTCATCCGCACATGTTTAGTACTGGCTCTACCCAGGAAGACTCCCCATCCGCACATGTTTAGTACTGGCTCTACCCAGGAGGACTCCCCATCCGCACATGTTTAGTACTGGTTCTACCCAGGAGGACTCCTCATCCGCACATGTTTAGTACTGGTTCTACCCAGGAAGACTCCTCATCCGCACATGTTTAGTACTGGCTCTACCCAGGAAGACTCCTCATCCGCACATGTTTAGAACTGGCTCTACCCAGGAGGACTCCTCATCCGCACATGTTTAGTACTGGCTCTACCCAGGAGGACTCCTCATCCGCACATGTTTAGTACTGGCTCTACCCAGGAGGACTCCTCATCCGCACATGTTTAGTACTGGCTCTACCCAGGAAGACTCCCCATCCGCACATGTTTAGTACTGGCTCTACCCAGGAGGACTCCCCATCCGCACATGTTTAGTACTGGTTCTACCCAGGAGGACTCCTCATCCGCACATGTTTAGTACTGGTTCTACCCAGGAGGACTCCTCATCCGCACATGTTTAGTACTGGCTCTACCCAGGAAGACTCCTCATCCGCACATGTTTAGTACTGGCTCTACCCAGGAAGACTCCCAATCCGCACATGTTTAGTACTGGCTCTACCCAGGAAGACTCCTCATCCGCACATGTTTAGTACTGGCTCTACCCAGGAAGACTCCTCATCCGCACATGTTTAGTACTGGCTCTACCCAGGAAGACTCCCCATCCGCACATGTTTAGTACTGGCTCTACCCAGGAAGACTCCCCATCCGCACATGTTTAGTACTGGCTCTACCCAGGAAGACTCCTCATCCGCACATGTTTAGTACTGGCTCTACCCAGGAAGACTCCCCATCCGCACATGTTTAGTACTGGCTCTACCCAGGAAGACTCCTCATCCGCACATGTTTAGTACTGGCTCTACCCAGGAAGACTCCCCATCCGCACATGTTTAGTACTGGCTCTACCCAGGAGGACTCCCCATCCGCACATGTTTAGTACTGGTTCTACCCAGGAGGACTCCTCATCCGCACATGTTTAGTACTGGTTCTACCCAGGAAGACTCCTCATCCGCACATGTTTAGTACTGGCTCTACCCAGGAAGACTCCTCATCCGCACATGTTTAGTACTGGTTCTACCCAGGAGGACTCCTCATCCGCACATGTTTAGTACTGGCTCTACCCAGAAAGACTCCCCATCCGCACATGTTTAGTACTGGCTCTACCCAGGAAGACTCCTCATCCGCACATGTTTAGTACTGGCTCTACCCAGGAAGACTCCCCATCCGCACATGTTTAGTACTGGCTCTACCCAGGAAGACTCCTCATCCGCACATGTTTAGTACTGGCTCTACCCAGGAAGACTCCTCATCCGCACATGTTTAGTACTGGCTCTACCCAGGAAGACTCCCCATCCGCACATGTTTAGTACTGGCTCTACCCAGGAAGACTCCCCATCCGCACATGTTTAGTACTGGCTCTACCCAGGAAGACTCCTCATCCGCACATGTTTAGTACTGGCTCTACCCAGGAAGACTCCCCATCCGCACATGTTTAGTACTGGCTCTACCCAGGAAGACTCCCCATCCGCACATGTTTAGTACTGGCTCTACCCAGGAAGACTCCCCATCCGCACATGTTTAGTACTGGCTCTACCCAGGAGGACTCCCCATCCGCACATGTTTAGTACTGGTTCTACCCAGGAGGACTCCTCATCCGCACATGTTTAGTACTGGTTCTACCCAGGAAGACTCCTCATCCGCACATGTTTAGTACTGGCTCTACCCAGGAAGACTCCTCATCCGCACATGTTTAGTACTGGTTCTACCCAGGAGGACTCCTCATCCGCACATGTTTAGTACTGGTTCTACCCAGGAAGACTCCTCATCCGCACATGTTTAGTACTGGCTCTACCCAGGAAGACTCCCCATCCGCACATGTTTAGTACTGGCTCTACCCAGGAAGACTCCCAATCCGCACATGTTTAGTACTGGCTCTACCCAGGAGGACTCCTCATCCGCACATGTTTAGTACTGGCTCTACCCAGGAGGACTCCTCATCCGCACATGTTTAGTACTGGTTTCTACCCAGGAAGACTCCTCATCCGCACATGTTTAGTACTGGCTCTACCCAGGAAGACTCCTCATCCGCACATGTTTAGTACTGGCTCTACCCAGGAGGACTCCTCATCCGCACATGTTTAGTACTGGCTCTACCCAGGAGGACTCCTCATCCGCACATGTTTAGTACTGGTTCTACCCAGGAGGACTCCAGGCGCGGTTTGTCTTAGTTTATTCGATGTAAAATAAATTAGTTTTAAACATGATTCACTGATAAATGAAATACGCTTTGTTGATTTTATCACATGATTATGTTATAAATATACATTTTATTGTTTACACTGTATTGTTTGTTGTGGTGTGTGTATTTTGTCATACCTTTTGAAGACAATTTGATGTATTTTGCTAGTAATTAGATATTTTTTGTGGGTTAATCAATGCATCGTTTAACCGTTTTTTCTTAAGTTTTAAAGGTTTCGTAACGGAAATCCCCCTTGTGTTTGAGATAGATAAATTCAATGTGGTAAGGTGATAGATTGGTGGTATGCTTATGTTCGTGTCCTTTGTTTCATACGAAACAATACGTGCCATTACTGACGAACCTGGTGTTGTCAATAAGCGTATCGTGTTGAGGTAAATATCTGTGTGATCAATTAGGTCTCATACACAGTTAAATTTTGTTCTTTGTTCTGTATAAAATAAAGTCTAGGATTTTTACGTTAAAAAAATTCACATAGAATTTTTTTACAGTCATGATTTGTTTCTTAGCAGAAATGTATACCCACATAAAATTGCACAATAACTGGTACGTTGGCAAACTTGTGTTATTTAAAGAGTGTGCAGCTGCCCCCTAAGATTTATTTAAAAAAAATAAGTCCTCAAATGCTCATAAATACATGCATATGCAGAACTCCCATAAACGTCATTTTTTAACACCAGTGATGTCTTATTGCAGTATATGCTATGCCAACTTTTGCTCTACTATTCTGCAGCAAGAAATTACAACCACTATCAATCATTTTGAAAATATTTCAAAACCAAATTACATACTACCTTTGGGGAAAAAGGGGGGTAACTGTGTAGTGAGACGTTTTAGCTTCACTCTGTGTCATCGAGCACTAACACTGCAAACGATCAGTAAACTACACCATTCTTTCGATAAGCACAAACATCTTTGTAAGTAATCGATAACTTTCCCGCTTAAATCAGTGGTGAGAGACGAATAACACTGAGATACAATGTCGTATACCAAACATCACGGATATTACGGGGATTCGAGTTTTGGACCCCTGGACTGATTGTCACTTTAAAACGCACTACCGACTGAGCTAACCGGGACCGGCTTGACAAATATAATCGAAAAGAGACTTTCGGTAATTTGAAATCAGTCAAGTTCACGCATTAGATCAATGATGTTTATATCAATGCACCTATAACAATATGGAAAAGTTTATCTCCAAGTATGGCAGATTTGATTTTTTTGTTTAATGAAAATAATTAACATTTTTGACAAAATTAGTAAACTCACGTTATGTGCTTAATTCTTTAAAACTACAAATTGAGATATCTTTTGAATTTTATTTAACATACCGATATAAACCGATGGAATTAAGATATTCGTTAACCACGAATATGCGAGTCATTTTACACAATAGAAACGAAAATAGAGTTTGTCTGAGATTGCCCTGTGTCCGTTAAAAGAGTGTTGGAGTGTATTACTGTGTGTCACACAGAACTCTCTCTCTCTCTCTCTCTCTCTCTCTCTCTCTCTCTATCTATCTCTCTCTCTCTCTCTCTCTCTCTCTCTCTATATATATATATATCTAAACCTTTCACCCCCCCCCTTTCTCTCTCTCTAAACCTTTCACTTCCCTTTCTCTCTTTCACAACCTTTTGCCCTCTCTCTGTCTTTCTCTCTATCTCTCTTTCTCTTTCCTTTTTATCTCTTTCTCTTTCTCTCTTTTTCTCTCTCTCACAACCTTTCGTCCCCACCTCTCTTTCCCCCCTCTCTCTCCCCCCCTCTCTCTCTCTCATAAATTTTTGGACGAGATAAAAAAAAAATAATAATAATGAAATGTAAATATAAATTATTTGTAGCAGCTTTTCTGGTACGTTTAATCCTTTAATGCAATAAAAACTGGTACAGTTGTCATATGCAGCACACTCTGTGACTATCCGGTGCAAAAGACGAGGCCCGTAGCTAGACCATAAAAAGGAGGCCGATTGTGGGGCGAGGATGCCATTTCTTGCATTTCAGAACCTATTTTACCCATTTGAAGGTATTGATTTTGGATACTTGTTAAATATCAAAACCAAAAAATCTGAGTTTTTTTTACAAATAGTCATCAAATGACAAGTCACAAAAGTCTGTACTCTCAACATATTTTCTTTGGCAAAAAATAAATGAGTTGAAACATGCAAATGACATGCAATGCACGTTAATGCATATATATTCACATAAATCTATTGTACAAGTGTGTAACATAAGTCTTAAAATCAATCTTTGAGACTGAAATTCCTAACATTTAATAAGTATTAGACTAAACATTCACCAATGCATGTCTGATAATAAATTGTAACAATTTGCTAATGATTTGTCGGACAGTCAGTGCTGTTGTTAGCGATGGCATACAAACACAGCAATTATTCATATAGTCATATTTAGCATCGTTCTCAAAAGGTAGTATGATTAAAAAGGAATGTGATAAATTATGTTCCTCGAAACAACATTTACCAAAATTGAATTGAATTAAGAGATTCCGAAACACAAACTGTTATATTCTAGGCTTTACGGCGCCGAACAGGACTGTATATTTTGGTTTCACATCTCATTTACACCAAGATAGATCATGAGATATGGAACCAATACTTTCATCACAAAAGAGCATTCAAACCCGACTACATGTATTCGACTTTAGTTTAAACAATGTTTTATTCGCAGTATACATGCTAGTCATGCATTCAATAAACATAATTATTATGTAATACGCGGTAGGGACTCGGGAGGACACTAAAATAGCTTACATGAATCTGTTCTTTACTATGTTGCAAGGGTTCAGGCAATGGATCATGTTCTATTCCACAATGAGTCACCCCCTGATCTACACAGGGCATTAACCATAATAAAAGCGTTGCTAAACGTATCTGATATAGTAACAGTATGTCATGAATAGAACATCAGTTAAATGATTCCATTGTCACATTACACCCCCCCCCCCCCACCCATTACATATTGCGTTAATATCTACTGTTTTAATGTTAATTAAAAGCTAGGGAAATACGTATGTGCCCAGGAGAGTCCCATAATTAAAGAAGTTCGTGGCTATTGATTTCAATGCAAGGTCCATGAACAAACAATTGCTACACCATTAAGACTGTCTTCCACAAGTATAGTTCTTGATCACGTCTTCAGACTGTGCAATGCACTGAAGCTTCTTTCACAGACACAAGAACCAATGGGCAACGAAAGAATCAGTTGAAATATGGTATTGATATTAGGACGATATTCATAACGCCCTTATCTATCACGCCTGTAAGACTTGTTGCTATATCAACTAAATACACTGCCTTTTTCAAACGATCCAGCTCTTGGTCGAAGTTATTTCTCTCCGTATGTAATATTTACATTCCCACTGCAATTGGCCTAAATGAACTAAATAGATTTTCTGCATTTCATTTCCAACTAAAAAACACTTGCGGCTGGGTGGAGCTTAAAGGACCAGTTTGCATTTCATTGATTGCACGGTGAGACGTCACGTTGCCGTTAGTTTCACATGACGTTTGCCGTAAGTTGTCCTACAAATATCTGTAAGCCTACAATTAAAAGATATTTGAAAGGATTAACTGCCGAATGACACGGAACCACTTTCAAATTGTGTATAACCACGGCCGAATGACATGCTATTACTGCCGAATGACATGCTATTACTGCCAAATGACATGTAACCACAGCCGAATGACAGGTAACCATTTCCGAATGACATGTAATCACTGCTGAATGACTTGCAACCACTGCTGAATGACATGTTACCACTGCCGAATGACATGTAACCACTGCCGAATAATGTGTAACCACTGCTGAATGACATGTAACCACTACCGAATGACATGTTACCACTGCTGAATGACATGTAACCACTGCTGAATGACATGTAACCACTACCGAATGACATGTAACCACTGCTGAATGACATGTTACCACTGCCGAATGACATGTTACCACTGCTGAATGACATGTAACCACTGCTGAATGATATGCAATCACTACCGAATGACATGTAACCTATGCTGAATGACATGCAATCACTACCGAATGACATGTAACTACTGCTGAATGACATTTTTACTGGACAAGACAATCTCAGAATCCTATCATGAGATGCTAAATGACGTTTGTAGTTGCTGTAAACATTGAATGTTTTGTTACTAACCATGCACGTTAGCGGAATGAGTGTTCGTGTTTATAATGCATGTATAAACTCAGCCGTCTCATAGATGATAGGTAGGGAGGGGGAGAATCATCTGTGTCGGCAGGTACATTCACGTGTCTTTCCAAATTGTGTTTATACGTGCCTGTATAGTTACACGTGTCACATGACGAAGGAAGCATTTCTTCGACGAAAATTTCGTCTTCTGCACTCACTTCAAAGGATTCACCCATTCCTAGTCAAGAAATATAAACATCCATTAAAGCTGATTTATTTCGCAATTTTGCACTTTTTTGTTTCAAAAATAAATACAGAACGCATCACAAATGACAGATAGAAGTATCACTCAGAGTCATACAGTCACGTTATTATTAAAGTCAACTAGTCATACAGTAAGTTCATAAGAAAGTTGGATTAAATCGTCATTGGCTGAAAACAAAATAACTTCTAATATCTCTAAGCGTCATCGGTCTTTACATACGTTTGAGAAAAAATCACACACGTATTTGAAAGGTTTCGATGCGTTCTGCAACGGATACTTTATCATGCAAAACAGAATATTGGCTACTGACTGAGGAACACAACAGTTCATTGTTGTGAATGTTAACAGCCTGACAAATGGTTTTGGCGTAAGAGTAAAAGACTAGGAGCTTGATAATAATAATATATCTGGACTGAAATAAAATGTTAATAACATAACCTACTTACCGATTTTCCAGATCAGGTCTGTTGTTTCCTTTCAAAATGCGCGCTTGTCACGTCGCTATTGAGGCTGACATACAGAGACGTTCGTACTCGGTGATAGTTTTTTTTTTTTTTTTTTTAGTTTTTAGTTCCATTATTTCCAGAAGGTCGGGTAGTTATGAGGAATAGTCACATATATATGATTTTAAATATGGCGACAAAATAAAATAAACATCATATAACATAATCATATACGATATCATACAGCACTTAATATTTTATGTTATAAACAAACATGCAGATTGGAGTATCAAGCTTTTTTCGACTGTATATATTGTGAACAACCAGTGTGTCCGGAGAACCGACACGTGAGAGCCATCTTGTGTCGGACTGTGTTTGCAATCTTCGCCGTAAGGTACTTTGAAAAAGATTGTGTTCAGTCTCATCTAAGCAATCCCTTGTAGCAATTACTAATAGTCGGTTATCTCCGATAACAAAACGTCGCGAAGCCAATAGGATGCACGGACAATTCCGAAACGTTACCTATATATATATATAATATATAAATTATATACATATACGTATTCCGTCTGCGAAAACAACGTCCATATAGGTTCAGATTAGTTTCTTCTGGTTCTGTTGTAGGCTACTAGGAAACGCTATAGTAATACAGTATTATAATTAATTTAGTTTTAAAATGCATCAATGATATTAAATATAGTGCCTCTATTTTTGTTCGTACCTAGCCCGAAAAACAGGAAGGCCGGATCTCCTGGGCCTCAGAGTAGCTACGGACCTGAATACCGTTGTGTGTCAATAAAAACATGTATTGGAACTCGTTATTATAGCCGATATTTCAATTTAACATGACACCGTGTCGATCTCGACTTCCATATAATTTCAGGGCATCATCAATTAAACGTTTTTAGAAATGTTTTCATTCATAAAACAAGTTGTTCATATCTTTATAAATACTCATCACCAGTTACTGGTTATGTAACTTTAAAATATCACACAGTTATACAATGATTGACAACTGTTTCCTGTAACCATATGTCAAGGACAAGCACACCGAATGACATTGTTCAACATTGTTCAAATGTTTAAATACAGTTCAAAAAGAAAATATTGTTAAAATAATAGCGCGTATTTTGTTTCCGTTTAACATTTACATTGGAACATATCATGAATTTCATGTCAAACAGCGTAAACGCAATTAAACTGCAATAAAAGACGTTCAAAACACGATGACTACATACACCTGGCTATTGAATTTGGAAACACAAAATACCTCAAACAAAGAAATATCAGGCACTGGCTGGCGGCATCTTCAACTAGTTGTTTTATTTTAGCTCGAATGCGAAGCAAGCTCAGAACTTCTCGCTTCCTTGGCAAAACCTGTACTGAGTGTTGTTTGGCTTCCTGGGCAGAACCAGTACTGACTGAGTGTTGTTTTGCTTCTATGGCAGAACATGCACTGAGTATTTTTTTGCTTTTTGGGCAGAACCTGTATTGAGTGTTGTTTTGTTTCCTTGGCAGAACCTGTACTGAGTGTTGTTTTGTTTCCTTGGCAGAACCTGTATTGAGTGTTGTTTTGTTTCCTTGGCAGAACCTGTACTGAGTGTTGTTTTGCTTCTTGAGCAGAACCTGTACTGAGTGTTGTTTTCGCTTCTAGGGCAGAACCTTTACTGAGTGTTGTTTTGCTTCTTGAGCAGAACCTTTACTGAGTGTTGTTTTACTTTCTGGGCAAAACCTGAACTGAGTGTTGTTTTGCTTCCTGGGCAGAACCTGAACTGAGTGTTGTTTTGCATCTTGAGCAAAACCAGGACTGAGTGTTGTTTGCTTCCTGGGCAGAACCTATACTGAGTGTTGTTTTGCGTCTTTGTCAGAACCAGTACTGAGTGTTATTTTGGTTCCTGGGCAGAAGATGTACTGAGTGTTATTTTGCTTCTTCAACAGATCCAGTTCTGAATGTTATTTTGCTTTTTGGGCAGAACCTGTACTGAGTGTTGTTTTGTTACCTTGGCAGAACATGTACTGAGTGTTGTTTTGGTTCCTCGGCAGAAGCTGTACTGAGTGTTAATTTGCTTCTTGTGCAGATCTAGTACTGAGTGTTGTTTTGCTTCTTGGGTAGATCCTCTTTAGAGAGTTATTTTGCTTCTTGGGCAGAACATTTACTGAGTGTTGTTTTGCTTCTTGGGCAGACTTTTATTGAGTGTTGTTTTGCTTGTTTTATAGATTTAGTATAGAGTGTTGTTTTGCTTCTTGGTCAGATTCAGTGCGGAATTTTGTTTTGCTTGTTGGGCAGAATCTGTACTGAGTCTTGTTTTGCTTGTTGGAACCTATACTGAGTGTTGTTTTGCTTCTTGTGCAGAACCTGTACTGAGTGTTGTTTTGCGTCTTGGGCAGATCCAGTACTGCGTGTTGGTTTGCTTCTTGGGCAAATCCAGTAATGAGTGTTGTTTGCTTCTTGTGCAGAACATTTACTGAGTATTGTTTTGCTTGTTGGGTAGATCCAGTACTGAGTATTGTTTTGCTTCTTGGGCAGAACATTTAGTGAGTGTTGTTTTGCTTCTTGGGCAGAAATTTTGTTGAGTGTTGTTTTGCTTGTTGGGTAGATCTAGTATAGAGTGTTGTTTTGCTTTTTGGTCAGATACAGTGCGGAATTTTGTTTTGCTTGTTGGGCAGAACCTGTACTGAGTCTTGTTTTGCTTGTTGGAACCTATACTGAGTGTTGTTTTTGCTTTTTGGGCAGATCCAGTACTTAGTGTTGTTTTGCTTCTTGTGCAGAACCTGTACTGAGTGTTGTTTTGCGTCTTGGGCAGATCCAGTACTGCGTGTTGTTTTGCTTCTCGGGCAAATCCAGTACTGAGTGTTGTTTGCTTCTTGTGCAGAACCTTTACTAAGTATTGTTTTGCTTGTTGGGTAGATCCAGTACTGAGTATTGTTTTGCTTCTTTGGCAGAACATTTACTGAGTGTTGTTTTGCTTCTTGGGCAGAAATTCTATTGAGTGTTGTTTTGCTTGTTGGGTAGATCTAGTATAGAGTGTTGTTTTGCTTCTTGGTCAGATTCAGTGCGGATTTTGGTTTGCTTGTTGGGCAGAACCTGTACTGAGTCTTGTTTTGCTGGTTGGAACCTATACTGAGTGTTGTTTTGCTTTTTTGGCAGATCCAGTACTTAGTGTTGTGTTGCTTCTTGTGCAGAACCTGTACTGAGTGTTGTTTTGCGTCTTGGGCAGATCCAGTACTGCGTGTTGTTTTGCTTATAGGGCAAATCCAGTACTGAGTGTTGTTTGCTTCTTGTGCAGAACCTTTACTGTATATTGTTTTGCTTGTTGGGTAGATCCAGTACTAAGTATTGTTTTGCTTCTTGGGCAGAACATGTACTGGGTGTTGTTTTGCTTCTTGGGTAGATCCTGTTTAGAGAGTTGTTTTGCTTCTGGTGCAGAACCTTTACTAAGTATTGTTTTGCTTGTTGGGTAGATCCAGTACTGAGTATTGTTTTGCTTCTTTGGCAGAACATTTACTGAGTGTTGTTTTGCTTCTTGGGCAGAAATTCTATTGAGTGTTGTTTTGCTCGTTGGGTAGATCTAGTATAGAGTGTTGTTTTGCTTCTTGGTCAGATTCAGTGCGGATTTTGGTTTGCTTGTTGGGCAGAACCTGTACTGAGTCTTGTTTTGCTGGTTGGAACCTATACTGAGTGTTGTTTTGCTTTTTTGGCAGATCCAGTACTTAGTGTTGTGTTGCTTCTTGTGCAGAACCTGTACTGAGTGTTGTTTTGCGTCTTGGGCAGATCCAGTACTGCGTGTTGTTTTGCTTATAGGGCAAATCCAGTACTGAGTGTTGTTTGCTTCTTGTGCAGAACCTTTACTGTATATTGTTTTGCTTGTTGGGTAGATCCAGTACTGAGTATTGTTTTGCTTCTTGGGCAGAACATGTACTGGGTGTTGTTTTGCTTCTTGGGTAGATCCTGTTTAGAGAGTTGTTTTGCTTTTTGGGCGGAACCTTTACTAAGTGTTGTTTTGCTTCTTGGGCAGAAATTTTATTGAGTGTTGTTTTGATTGTTGGCTAGATCCAGTACAGAGTGTTGTTTTGCTTCTTGGTCAGATCCAGTACTGGGTGTTGTTTTGCTTTTTGGCCAGATCCAGTACTGGTGTTGTTTTGCTTTTTGGGCAGAACCTGTGCTGAGTCTTGTTTTGCTTATTGGAACCTATACTGAGTGTTGTTTTGCTTTTTGGGCAGATCCAGTACTTAGTGTTGTTTTGCTTCTTGTGCAGAACCTGTACTGAGTGTTGTTTTGCGTCTTGGGCAGATCCAGTACTGCGTGTTGTTTGCTTCTTGGGCAAATCCAGTACTGAGTGTTGTTTTCTTCTTGTGCAGAACCTTTACTGAGTATTGTTTTGCTTGCTGGGTAGATCCAGTACTGAGTATTGTTTCGCTTCTTGGGCAGAACATGTACTGGGTGTTGTTTTGCTTCTTGGGTAGATCCTGTTTAGAGAGTTGTTTTGCTTCTTGGGCGGAACCTTTACTAAGTGTTGTTTTGCTTCTTGGGCAGAAATGTTATTGAGTGTTGTTTTGATTGTTGGCTAAATCCAGTACAGAGTGTTGTTTTGCTTCTTGGTCAGACCCAGTACTGGGTGTTGTTTTGCTTTTTGGCCAGATCCAGTACTGGGTGTTGTTTTGCTTCTTGGGCAGATCCAGTACTGAGTGTTGTTTTGCTTCTTGGGCAGAACATGTACTGGGTGTTGTTTTGCTTCTTGGGCAAATCCAGTACTGAGTTTTATTTGCTTCTTTTGCAGAATCTTTACTGAGTATTGTTTTGCTTGTCGGGTAGATCCAGTACTGAGTATTGTTTTGCTTGATGGGTAGATCCAGTACAGATAGTTGTTTCGCTTCTTGGTCAGATCCAGTACTGAGTGTTGTTTTGCTTTTTGGGTAGATCCAGTACTGAGTGTTGTTTTGCTTCTTTGGCAGAACCTGTTATGGGTGTTGACTTTTGAGAGCTGTGGATCGTATCTACAATCTAACCCTAACCATGATCGGACAGCACTGTATCGACTGCACTACCGATCTCAGTCCGTAGTTCCTTGATTGTTTTGTTTAAATGTTTAACTATCGCCTGAACCTCCGGTATTTTTTTTTAGAATTTTTTGTTGAAGTACTTATGATTACAAAATTTATATACTGCAGCTAAAAAAAAGTACCTGAAATTTTACTTCAAATTGAAATTCTTTATATTCAAGATCATTTTTGCGTATTTAAAACAGTATAAAATGTCTATGATTAAATACACCTTACAAATCAGTTGCCTGTTAAATTTGAATGATTCATTTACCAAATTATTAATTCTTCGCATGCTATTTTACAAACATTTAATGGAGAGATGCAAGTTTCCTATCCTTTTTTATAAGTCCTTGGCAGAGTCAAGTACTTTGCATATGCGAATAAAGTGTTTTGCTTAAGGACATCTGTTCCGTTTTAGTATTAAAGGCGATGGGCATTATTTTGTAATGTTTTTGCCAACTAAAATAATTGCGTTTGTTCAGGAAATGGTTCTGGTGTGTTTTCCGCCGGATATCCGTTTATATAATACCGTACCTGTGAGGCATAATACCGAGGAATGACGGAGTTGGCCGAGTATCTACGGCAAATTCTCTTTCTTCCTTATCTTCTCTTACTTAATCGTCGTCATATATTTATGAAAGCGTGCGAATCGATACTTAACAAAAAAGTAAAGAAATAACTTTATTAAATTCTTAGGAAATACGAATGGTATCGGATACTCCAAGATCGATAGGAGAGCGTAGGTGATAACAATCGGACAGCATTCGGAACACCTTTTTTTTAAAAGAATCGCTGTGTCATATAGAAGATTGAAGAAATAACTGACTGCAGAAGTGGGGCCATCTTCAACATTATTCACAATGAATTGACGATGAGGCGACTGAAGAACGGAAATAACTGGATCAGTGTGTGGAGTTCTGTCGGCGACTGTTGGGTAGGGTATACCGTGAAGTGGGTGAAGGGGAGTTTGAACGCATAGTAAATGTCGACGAAAAATGGATCAGTCAATCGACAATATGGTAGGCGTCAGGACTACACTCGCCAGAGAAAGGCGTCAGGATCACACTCGCCAGAGAAATTAAAAATCAGCTTTCCTCACTTACAAAGAAATGTCTTGTATTTATGTCTTTGGCGTCCATTCGAGCCATGGAATACCTAAAGAGAGGTCAACTTTTATTCAAAGGTAATGATTAATGAATATTGTTAATTTCAATCATCTTTTAATTACGAGTAAAAAATAGCGAATACCTACTATATAATGTTCTATTTAAAATTGATGTTGACATGCGTTGAAATGCCACAAGGTAAGAAGCAACAAGCGAAACTGCCGACTCCGATATGTCACCATGACGAGTCGCCCGTCCATCAAGCGTCCTCTACCCTGGAAACTATCAACAAAACTGGTTTTGAAGTTCTTGAGCATTCGACATACAGTCCTGACTTAGCGCCATGACTTTTGTACTGTATCCGTCGCTCAAATGTGGAATCTTTAGCGACGAGGAACAGTTGACTAAGGCAACCCAATGCTCAATAATAGGTACTGAGATGAACTCCTTCAGTGAAAACTTTGATTTGATGGTTACATGTAAGACGTGTATTGAATTTCTCAGGGAGTTTTAAAGGCTTAATGTATAAATGCTAGAAATTGTGTCGCGCCACGTCATTTTAACATCGGGGCGGGTTACGTTTACTGGCGTTACTTTGGTAATAATTTAGTAAATTTATTTTATAGTTGTTTACAAGGATTTTATCTTTGAATTTTTAATGTTGTTTTAACCTATTATATTTCCAAATTCTTACTTAACTGGACCGGAAATAAGGAACTTGGAGAACTTTTCCGCATATCTTTTAACACCCTCGTAATTATAATTTCAGTAATCATATATTTAAAGTGAAGTAGATTTGCATATCTATTATCATGGTCATGGCCATTTCATGTTTCGCCACCAAATCATTTATGTCAGTCGAGGCGTTAGCGTGTGTTATATACCTTGTTAACAAGCGTGTCCTGGTGTCTTTGGTTATGGAAAAACTTAAACAAGAACTTTGTTGCGGTTTCAAACATGAACACTTCTAGAAGAACAACACTTGCCTTTGATATTTTAGTTATATGAGGATGATAAAAATGCCGTCTTTCATACCAAGCATAGATAAACTTCAAACAATTGTCATAGTTCCGCGTTATGAAAGTACCCCCCCCAACCTATCCCGCGTGTCTAAGTACAGATGACAAATACTGTAATTTAAATGTCATGATGACCATTACATCACTCTATCAATTTGTGTGATTTTTACAACTCCTTAGATTAAAACTAGGTACCATTTTTGCCTTCGTTTCAATCCTTTATTGCTATTAAATGTATGGTTGTATGTGTACCATCATTATTTAATAAAATGCCTTGTTGAATACGATGCCATGTAGTCTAATGAATTTCTTGTTCATTAAAATACCATGTAGTGTAATAATGACTTGTTCATGGCAATATTATATAGTGTAATAATGACTTGTTCACGGCAATACTATATCGTGTAATGATGACTTGTTCATGGCAATACTATATAGTGTAATAATGATTTGTTCATGACAATACCATATAGTGTAATGACTTGTTCATGACAATGCCATATAGTGTAATGAAGACTTGTTCATGACAATATCATATAGTGTAATAATGAATTGTTCACGACATTATCATATAGTGTAATGATGACTTGTTCATGACAATATCATATAGTGTAATGATGATTTGTTCATGACAATATTAAATAGTGTAATGATGACTTGTTCATGACAATATCGTGCAGTGTAATGATGACTTGTTCATGACAATATCATATAGTGTAATGATAATTTGTTCATGACAATATTAAATAGTGTAATGATGACTTGTTCATGACAATATCATGCAGTGTAATGATGACTTGTTCATGACAATATCGTGCAGTGTTATGATGACTTGTTCATGACAATATTAAACAGTGTAATGATGACTTGTTCAAGACAATATCGTGCAGTGTAATGATGACTTGTTCATGACAATATCATGCAGTGTAATGATGACTTGTTCATGACAATATCATGCAGTGTAATGATGACTTGTTCATGACAATATCATATAGTGTAATGATGACTTGTTCATGACAATATCATGCAGTGTAATGATGACTTGTTCAAGACAATATCGTGCAGTGTAATGATGACTTGTTCATGACAATATCATAAATTGTAATAATGACTTGTTCACGACATTATCATATAGTGTAATGATGACTTGTTCACGACATTATCATATAGTGTAATGCTGACTTGTTCACGACAATATCATATAGTGTTATAATGAATTGTTCACGACATTATCATATAGTGTAATGATGACTTGTTCACGACAATATCATATAGTGTAATAATGAATTGTTCACGACATTATCATATAGTGTAATGATGACTTGTTCACGACAATATTAAATAGTGTAACGATGACTTGTTCATGACAATATTAAATAGTGTAATGATGACTTGTTCATGACAATATCATGCAGTGTAATGATGACTTGTTCATGACAATATTAAATAGTGTAATGATGACTTGTTCATGACAATATTGAATAGTGTAATGATGACTTGTTCATGACAATATCATATAGTGTAATGATGACTTGTTCATGACAATATCATGCAGTGTAATGATGACTTGTTCATGACAATATCATGCAGTGTAATGATGACTTGTTCACGACAATATCATATAGTGTAACGATGACTTGTTCACGACAATAGCATGCAGTGTAATGATGACTTGTTCACGACAATATCGTGCAGTGTAATGATGACTTGTTCACGACAATATCGTGCAGTGTAATGATGACTTGTTCATGACAATATCATATAGTGTAATGATGACTTGTTAATGACAATATCGTGCAGTGTAATGGTGACTTGTTCAAGACAATATCGTGCAGTGTAATGATGACTTGTTCATGACAATATCATGCAGTGTAATGATGACTTGTTCATGATAATATCGTGCAGTGTAATGATGACTTGTTCAAGACAATATTATTGAGTGTAATGATGACTTGTTCATGACAATATCATTGAGTGTAATGATGACTTGTTCATGACAATATCATGCAGTGTAATGATGACTTGTTTACGACAATATCATATAGTGTAACGATGACTTGTTCACGACAATATCATGCAGTGTAATGTTGACTTGTTCACGACAATATCGTGCAGTGTAATGATGACTTATTCACGACAATATCGTGCAGTGTAATGATGACTTGTTCATGACAATATCATATAGTGTAATGATGACTTGTTAATGACAATATCGTGCAGTGTAATGGTGACTTGTTCAAGACAATATCGTGCAGTGTAATGATGACTTGTTCATGACAATATCATGCAGTGTAATGATGACTTGTTCATGACAATATCGTGCAGTGTAATGATGACTTGTTCAAGACAATATTATTGAGTGTAATGATGACTTGTTCGTGACAATATCGTGCAGTGTAATGATGACTTGTTCATGACAATATCATGCAGTGTAATGATGACTTGTTCAAGACAATATTATTGAGTGTAATATACTGACTTGTTCATGACAATATCATGTAGTATTAATGACTTATTTAATACACTTTGTATATAAACTGCTACTTTATGTCGTTTTCACGGTGTACAGAAATACTCCTACTCATATGTATATACATTACACTGAGATCACGTAATACCGTATAATGATCGATACACGGCCTCTGTAATGGAGACAGAGTAGCCGTAATTAAGAATTACCACATCAGTTAACACCCTGCCCTTCGATAAAGTGTCTACATTATAGTTACTGTGCAAAGTGATGGATCGCATGACACAATGACACGTGTATAGTTTTATATAATGACAGACGCCATTTTTATCAATCTATCAGGCACATCCGGTCTGTGTCCGAGTATTATAAGCGCTGCGACGCCGATGTGCCTTGTCGCAGATACATCAGGTCTGTGTCCGAGTATTATAAGCGCTGCCACGCTGATGTGCCATGTCGCAGACACATCAGGTCTATGTCCGAGTATTATAAGCGCTGCCACGCTGATGTGCCTTGTCACAGATACATCAGGTCTGTGTCCGACTATTATAAGCGCTGCCACGCTGATGTGCCTTGTCGTTGACACATCAGGTCTGTTTCCGAGTATTATAAGCGCTACCACGCTGATGTGCCTTGTCGCAGATACATCAGGTCTGTGTCCGAGTATTATAAGCGCTGCCACGCTGATGTGCCATGTCGCAGACACATCAGGTCTGTGTCCGAGTATTATAAGCGCTGCGACGCTGATGTGCCTTGTCACAGATACATCAGGTCTGTGTCCGAGTATTATAAGCGCTGCCACGCTGATGTGCCTTGTCGTTGACACATCAGGTCTGTTTCCGAGTATTATAAGCGCTACCACGCTGATGTGCCTTGTCGCAGATACATCAGGTCTGTGTCCGAGTATTATAAGCGCTGCGACGCTGATGTGCCTTGTCGCAGATACATCAGGTCTGTGTCCGAGTATTATAAGCGCTGCGACGCTGATGTGCCTTGTCGCAGATACATCAGGTCTGTTTCCGAGTATTATAAGCGCTGCCACGCTGATGTGCCATGTCGCAGACACATCGCATGCTATCCCGTCTAATAACATCATGTTCACATTAGGTCGATCGCAACACCATCTATTTGTTGAAGCAAAGTAATTTTTTGTATCATTATAAGAACTCTGTATGGCTCGGGCTGGTACCAAACCCACAACCTACAACATGACACGAGGACGCTGCACCAGTACACTATCACAGCGGCATGCGTGCAATGTTACGGAACATATAACTTTATAATAAGTGTGTATTGCATGTGCATGAGAAATGTACGCTGCTTTAAAAGTATTTATTTATCTTTTAACCTAATTTACTACCTGTACCACGTCAATATAATATATTAACTCAGTGAATGTGGCAATTCGATATTTAGAAGTATTTAGAAGGACAAGACAAGAAGTTTAATGATATTATACAATAAGCACTGTAAAAACTGTTTTTGTACATCATAATTTATAAAGTAACTATATTTCATTTCAGTTTGAAATGATAATGTACTCTGATTAATGACATAAAGTTGAGTATTGGTCAAGTTGATGTTAAACTAGGAGAAGGCCGGCGCTAGCGCGGGGGCACATTTCGTTAAAAGAACGTCTTCTTATTGGAAGTCTGTGGCATACACACACTAAATTTACTTAATTAACGACAACAACAGAGACAATATTTACTTTACAAATGGCGGATCTAGAGGTAATGGATGGGGTAGGCGGTCAGGACCCTGTTGCAAATTTCAGAAATCACTAAAATAAATCATACTATATACCATTTAAGTGTGTTTGAAACATATGCCCCTCAAACACAATGAAATCTGGCGGACCCAACCTTGATAAAAAAAACCCATTTACATTCACACATTATCTAAGACTAAAAGAACGGTCTGCTATGTTTGTAACTGCGTTTTATTAGTTCGCATTAATCTTCTTACTTTCTCGAATAATTAATCTGACATTAATTTTACAATTATTTCCCCCTTTTAATGATATTTAAGTATAAACTGTCCCAATGTGAAGCATTATTGAGTGTATCATCGTCTTCTGAAACCCATACAGTATCTCGACCTAATTTCGTTAAAAAATGGTTTGCGGTCAATAGTGGTGACAGTCGTGCCGCCAGACGCATTTCTAGTTATCAAATGAATAATCTTTTCATTCAAAACACTTTTGTTTAACTTTTTTATGTATAACCTTTCTACTGTAATACAACAATGCCACAATGTGAACTCAAATAACAATTGTTTATATTATTCACATTGGGCGACGGCTGGTATACGAGCATGCACACGTGTTGGTCAGAACACGTTAGCTGCCGATTGCACTGTTTTTAGAAACATTTACTGCACATTACAATGTTTCCGGTAACGTTTACTGCATATGCTAGATGTTTGTTTGTTCTGACTGTCATGTTTACATTGTTATTGTGGTGTTGCATTACGTACGTTTGTGTTTACTGGATAAAAAAAAAACAAGGACAAATCTCTTCAGAATGTTGCTGATGTTGCAGAATTGTGTACTTCCTTTTGACTAATGCAAAGCCAATACTGGTTCAAATGTGAACGTGGAGCACTTGTCCTGTGGTAGACCATCGAACCATTCATCGGACCGGAGTGTACGTGGGCTCGATCCTCCGTTATGGATATGTGTGGTTTCCTTCAAGTTGAGATATCCACTGTATCTGTATATGCTTATTGCTTGTTATACCGATGAATTTTTTATTGTCGTTGTAAGAACTTCTTTCACAATCGATGTAAATAAATCAGATTAAAACAAAATGTTAAAATATACCAAATGAAAAACATTGTTTTTAAAATTCGAATGCAATTAATAATATATTTCAATCCATATTTCTTTTAAATATAAAAATGTATTTCATTTTCATCTAAATTACAGACAATTTTTAATAAATTTCTATAACACATGTGTTTTACACATAGAAACCTACATTATTGCAATTATACCGTAGTTGCTGCTACAGTTGATTTGTTATTTCAATTAACTTTATTGCATTAGCCTTGTTATCGCGTCATATGACGCGGAACTCCGCCTGTTTGTAAAAAAACAAGACCAATATGAACCGGAACTTGGACAATATAACTACTTCCGATTCTTCGAAGGCATAGTACCACCATTGGAAAAAGGAAGTGTTTCCGTTGGGTAGTCGCATAATGGCCGTTATACATGATCCTTGTTTCTTCTTCTTTAAAAATGCATTTTTCTTATTTTAATACTCATTTTTTATTTGAATGACATTATTGATGTATTTTGAACATTTTGAAAACATTGTCATGTTTGAATTGTGAATTTAGAAAAAAAATGATGCTTGGAAATTGGGGTATGTATACATGATTTCGGAAGTCTATTTTCGCTTTGTCAACAGTGTACACACTGAGCAGAAAAAAATCTCTTATATAACAAATGACCCCTACTTTTCTCATCATATTTTGGTAGTGCAAAGTTTGACAAACAGTAAAATGTAAGTTTCACTTCTTTCCTTTTGGTCTCTTTATAAATGAATGAATGGTGTTTTACGGCACGTCGACACATAAATAGGTCATTTTGTGCGCGCAAAGATTAATGGACGTGATGATGACAAAAATATATTAAATAAATACGGTTAATAATTTATTAAAACTATTTACAAATAAATAAATGAAATTATTTACAAATAAATAAATGAAAAGGACAATTCAGCGAAAAAGGTCAATAATATAACAACTGGTACTAAAAATGATAACAAAAGCTTAATCTCTTTAAGATAACCAAATATATGTGTAACATCAATTTTATCAAATAACTCATTCATACTGTCGACTCTGTAGTCTTTATGAATGATAAGCCTTCAAACTTTTATTATTTACTATAGAATAAAAAACAAAAAACGATGCTGGAATTACACCTGCAGTAGATCATTTAATAAAACACCGTGATAAAAAGACATTGTGAAGTTGATGCTGTCACTATTGAAGTTCTAGATTTATATAATGCTAAGGTTCACTGAAACCTATTATATATACAACATGTTGCCTTACACGTCTAGAACAGAAACCAGTTCTATATATCTCTTGTACACTCAACAATAAAATTACTTCTCTGACGTTCGTATATATAATTATTAACATACATAAAAAAGTGTTAGATGCAGATAATACATAATATTGTCAATAAGTTTCTTATTGGCCGAGTCATTGGTCCTCAGACAGCCAACAGCATTGTGCCAATCAATAACTAGATCAATATGAAATAATGTAATTGATAGCATTATAATATTATTTTCCAGACCCAACAAACTAAAATAATGACAAGAAAAAATAAATAAAAATAACACGTGATATGAACATTCACTTTGTATCATATTTTAATTCAGATAGCTAGTCACTACATGACTCGGGTAACTTATGCGGAGATTATTTGTTTATATATTTCATTTTTGTAAGTCAATTACGACCCTTGAATATATATATTCATAATACAAATATCGTAACGTAATTATCAATAGTGTGAGATACGAGGGGTGTTCAAAAACTTTTGCAAACGTCCTGTACGTTCGAATATCACGAGGATTACATATATAAAACCAATACGAAACGGACGACTGATCACAACTGTACATTGTGTATAAATATATCGCAATCCAGCATGTGTTTTAATACAAGTGTGATTGTCCGCATGTGTATCCATGTACACTGTGTTGAAAATGGTAAGAAGAGTAATAGAAAAATGTTGGCAAAATTAGGGTCTATGTAAAAAGCTACTGTAAGTTGGGGTTGAGCGTTATAAACATACATAATGAGGTGCAGGATATTTATGGGATAGCAAAATGTCATTTTCAGCGGTTTATAGGTGGTTAACTAAATTCAAATCAGTTTAGGAATCAGTGAAAGATGTCCATTATTCAGGATGACCAAGATCTGCAGTCACCAAATCTAATGTTGCTAAAATCAAGTCAATCATAGCGAAAGATGTGCAATACACTGTCAGACAGCTAGCACAAATGACGAACTTGGGTTTAACATCTGTTCACTTCATCCTCAAGAAGGTTCTCCAGGGTAGGAACATAAGTGCTCGCTGGGTCCCTCATTTGCTGTCTGATGAACAGAAACGCGCGAGAAAAAATGCCGATGGTAAAGCAACTGCTGAAAAGGTTTCCAGAATATCAGTAAAAAGTGTTTGACAATTTCGTAACAGGTGATGAAACATGGGTCCATTTCTATGATCCCAAGCGAAAATTTGATAACAGGATATGGGCTCACAAACGTAATAAAAGGTCTAGTATTGCTAAACGGCGAAGGTGTAATACGCCATGTTCTTTAGAATTATGGGACAATCATAAAAATTGCAGTACCTTGGGGTCGGACGGTGACTGGTGGCTTCCATAAAAATGAGGTTTTGAAAAACTTGCGTTAAAGAATGAGAAAATTACATCCTGAAAGTGATCTCCAGCATTTCAAATTGCTACACGACAACGCACCAGCTGATAAAGCCTCTGTTGTAGTAGATTTCTTTCAGTCAGAAAAGATTAGTGTATTGCCGCACCCACCTGACCCCCTGTGATTTCTTCTTGTTTCCAAAGTTGAAAAAACACCTGTCTGGCAAGAGATATAGGTCAAGAGCAGTCTTGCGGTCCGCCATTCATCAGTATCTGATAGGTATACCTAAAAAGGAGTATGATAATTATTTCAGAAACTGGATGAAAAGATTGAAATTGTGTGTTCTGGCTACAAGAGACTATTTCGAAAGTAACAATACCAAACACCATCATCTTGTATTAAACATATCCTAAAAAAATCAATAATTTGCAAAAGTTTTCGAACACCCTCGTTGTATAAAAACAAGAAAATGTCACTGGTACGTGTTCGCATGCCCCCAAATGGTCGTTGAAAAATAACAATAAAATTATGTTATAATAGGTACTGATGTATCCATGAATATCAAGAGTAATTGACTGATGTTTCAGACTAGACATTCAATTTCATGTTTTTTTTACATTAAAGCGTGACCTTGGCCTTTGTGTAACCTTGACCTTGAAATCTGATGTAATGGTCTGGGTATTTCAACAGTTAAATGCTGTTGAAACATCATCATGACGTGCTGATCACTTGTTTCAAGCTATTTTAAATACATACATGTAAGACAAAGTTACAGATCAATTGTTGATAAATTGAGCCAAGTGTTTTTGAAATCCATCCATCTATGATTAAAGTTAAAGAACGGTCTTGAAATCTCAAAAAGATTCAAAGTGTTGTGATACATACTAAAAGTGACCTTGAGGTATGGGTCTAAGTCTTACTTATGACACGTCGTCATGTCTTGATAAATTGAGTCAAGTTAAAGGCAAAGTCACAAACCAGACACACAATATATAACAAATTGAAAGTGTGACCTTGACCTTTGAGGAGAGGTTCTGGGTCTTGCATGCGAAACTTAATTATGTCATGTTGATCAACTGAGCCAAGTGTTTTTAAAATTTATCTATAGATGACAGACCGGATAAGAAATTTCAAAATGACTGAAAGTGTCGTCAAAGTTAAATTGTGACCTTGACCTTTGAAATGGGAGTTTGGGTATAAGTGCAACACGTCGTCATGTAATGTTGATCATTTATAACACATATTTATAAAAATCTATCTATGCATGACAAAGTTGCCGGCTGGACACGAAATCTCACAAGATTCAAAGTGTTGTCAAACTCAAATTGTGACCTTGACCTTTGAGGTACAGGTGTGGGTCTTACTCGCGACATGTTGAAAAGCCATCTATGCATGACAAAGATACAGGCCGGAAACGAAATAACAGACGGACGGACGCTGCAATGACAATATGCCATCCCATCCCATTTTTATTTTTTTGTGGGGGTCGGGGGGTGGGGGTGGTCGGGGACATTAAAAATACAGTCCATTATAAACATATGTATAATATACTGTAGAGAAAATTACCATTTTACAGTGCTAAAACCTATAACGAGATGTCCTTAGCTTCATGCCTTCATCAGAGGACACAAATAAAAGAAAACAACAACAAAACAACATTACAAGAATAAACAATTTTCTATATATAAAATACTGCATACAGACTGAAAACCCTACTGTAAAGTATTACAAACAAATGAATGAATGAATGAATGGTGTTTTACGGCACGTCGACACATAAATAGGTCATTTTGTACGCGCAATATTACAAACTAAAACTTTTAACTATATACACTACAAATGCGCGCGACCACGCGTTCATAACCCATAAGACAGGTAGTATCCCATACTTTTGTTGTTTTTAGAAAAGGTAGAAGCATATATTGGCAACAAGTAGTTAAAATTATTGTGACCTACATAACACAGAGGAATGAGTCTTGTTACAAAATGGAGAGCGGTTAAAAATAAAATCGCATACAATTGCGTGAAGACGGTTTTGTACGCCGACATTTATTATAAACTGAATATTAGATCAAAACTGTATATAAATGGAATAAACCGTCAATTGTGATTGCTATATACTGTGTAACTATGAACACTATTAATATAAAATATTAAAGCAGTTTTCTTATCAGTTTGTTGTTTCATAAACGGTATGAACAATTATTGACAACACCAATCTTATATTGCTGTGCCCCACATTACATAGAGTCATTTGTGTTTGCAGAATAGCAAGAGCGGTTGAAAAAGCGTCAGTAAAATCGAATAGCAGAACAATTCCAAAATTCTATTGTGTGTATAGTATACATGCATACACCGAAATTTATTATAAACTGAATACTAAACCAAATTTATATTGATGAAATAAAGCAAAAAAGTTTGTTGAAGACATATTCGTGAACGCTCACATTTAGTCATAGCATCATATTGAAAAAACATAAGTAAGTCGAGTAGAACTGTGTGAGTAAGATTTAAACTATTGCATATATGTATTGGTAGATGCACTGGCGAGGTATATTATTTGTATATAGCAACACGTACATCGTCCCCTTTGTTGAGGCCAAAAGGTTGAACAGTATTTTATCTGTGGATCCAGTATGATTCTCGTATTTTGCGTTTCTCGTCTGACCAATTAGGGTTATGATCTGTGCAGATAATTGATATCTCCGAGAAAACCTGTCCCGTGGAGCGTAGGTGATCAGCCACTGGCGATATGGCGAGCTTATTGGTAAGTACATCGGATAGGTGCGTGTTAACTCTCAGATTAAGAGGAGTTTTCGTTTCACCGACAAACTGTTTTTCACATTGTTTGCAAATCATCAAGTAGACAACATTACTTGTTTTACAGTTGGCGTTAGATCTCAGATGTATAGTTGGACCAGTCCTTGATTGTTTAAAACAGTTAGTGGCAGGCATTTGTTTGCATGTTAGGCATCTAGATGAACTGCAAGGACCAAACTGTCCTATTTTGGCATCGGTAGGTTGCGGGCTCAACCTAGATCGGACGAGAATACCGCGGAGACTTTTCGGCCTTCTGTAGGCAATGGCTGTTTTTTCTGGGAACATTTTTAAGACGGTTTGAAGATTCAATTATGGGCCAGTGATTTGAAATTATATTTTTTACGTCAGGAGTATCCGGATGGTATGCAAGTACAAATGGTATTCAAATTCTACAGTACAAAAATAAAACACTGAACCCTTCAACGCGACGTTGAATGGTCCAGTGTTTTATTTTTGTACTGTAGAATATCTGTTCGGTTTTGTTCTCGAGCTCTCGATATGGCAGAATCAATGGCTGCTTTGGTGTAGCTCCTATTGAGTAAATGTTATGACAGTTCCTGGGATCGTGTTACGAATGTCAGAGGGTCTGAACAGATTCTTTTAATGCGTAGTGCTAAGATATATGGTATGTTCCTAAAACAGTGCTTGGGATGACAACTAGTGGGTAGTAGATACTGATGGCTGTCTGTGGGTTTGGTGTGTACGTCCACTACCAGTTTATCATCCTTATTTATTTTTGTCCTCTGATGAAGGCGTGAGGTCGAAAGCTAGCTAAGGACTTTTCGTTATAAATATTAGCACTGTAAAATGGTTATTCTCTCTACTGTATTCACTATTTCTACCATTTATGCATCCTTCGTGGATCCGGTGCTGTTGAAAGGTGTTTTGTTAGACGTATGATTCTCCCTATCATATATATATATATATATATATATATATATATATATATATATATATGTGTGTGTTTGTGTGTGTGTGTGTGTGTGTGTAAAAGTTTAGTTAGTTTCATATAACAAATGTTTGACATATTGTAAATGACAGTTACAGTTTAAAACAATATATATATATTTAAGTTGCTAAAAATCTGACTGTGGGAGAGATCCTTCTTCTATATATAAAAAAACATAAAGACATGTGCTATTTATAAGTTTCGTAAATTCCAGTTAACTAAGATATTTCCAAATATTTTTTTATTATAAGTCTCCATAGATTTTACATTCATCTACAAAATGATACTCGTCTTCTTATAAATTGCATTGTCTATATTTCCTATCGTGGAACGTCATACTTTCGGGTTTGCGCCAACGACCACACATACTTCCCAATCTATGCGAAGACAGTCTTAATTTTTTCATAACAATACGGAGTTAAAATCTGTTATTTTTATGATAACTCTATATTATTTATGTCGTGTAATATACACGATTTTCAGAAGTGCTAGAGAAAGTAACAAAATGTAAGAAACAAGACTGTTCACGTTCATCCAGTAATACATGGACACCATATTGCGTTATGTGTAAGTTAAAAAGACATTGTCAAATATTTAAAAAGAAAATTTTCAAATCTTGGGCGGCCAAAAAACCTCACCTTGTCCTTATCAAGTGCACATCCATAAGGATAACATTGCAGATGTTTCCATTATATATTTAAAATGTATTATGTTTATCATAAATAAATCACTTAGTATATGATTGAAACTTTATTCAAGGAACTTTATCTCTAATTCCTTGGTTTGCAAAACAAAATCAAACGTTATAAGCATCATAAATGGTAGTGCGACATATTGCACATCTCTAGGAGCCTTTTAAAGTTTTTTTTTATTTTGCGTCTCCCGAGTTATGGACAGCAGAAAGGATATCCAAATAATAAAGAAGCTGTCCATTCACGCCTTATTTAATCAAGCTACATAAATGGATGCTGGTCACAAAATACCTTTTGACGTGGGTTTTTCTTCGGTAATAAACGTTTCTTGCATAATATAAATGTCACAGTGTGTACCTAAACTGTTAGGAGAGAAACATATGTCAACTGTCTGGTTAGTTCAGTCGGTAGAGCACTTGACCTGTAAGTGAAAGGTCCCAAGTTCGAGTCTGCAATGGCTGCATATTTTCCTTGCCTTATTACATAAACATTATACATGTCTATACTATTGTTTACACTGAGCAGATAGCCAGTATGTATTTTTACTGGGGTTTCAAAACAATTTCAAAACAGACCTAGAAGACAAAGGAACCAATCACAGTGCAGCCACCGTCCTTTTGTAAGTAACCTTAAAGTTCTCACAAAATGTTTTTAGACTACCAGAGCGAAGATTGATCCGACAACTTCGGCAGTGTTATTTAAAAACAACACTATGGACAACTCTTGCTACAGAAGGAACCATTTGTATAATTCAAAACACCAGACATTCATACTGTATTCAAGCATAAATAGAGTTCTTGCAGTTTAAATGTTAAAATATGACTTAACCAAATGTATATTTGTGGACAAATGTTGGAAACGTCTAGGACACAGGACTATACTAAAATTTAAGATAAGTCTCTGGTCATGGCAGTAATTTGAACCTCCATCTCCCATGTATCAAGAAAAAATAACAGCATTGTACATGACTGCATACATAAACCAACACATTTACTTAAGTTCCCAAATTAGCAGCTGAGGCATCCAAATATATATGAAATATACAATCTGGACATAGGCTCCCTTCAGTTCTTATCCAGACACTTCTACCATCTTGGTTGTAATACTAAACAAGACAAACAAAATAGACAAAAAATATACACCATGTATGATTATAAACTGCAGTCCACGGAAAATATACTTTTCGAATGTAAGGCAGTCAGAAAGAGTAAGCATAAGTTAGTAGCATTTTGTCCATGCAGCAGCAAACATTATTAAAAAAATATACATTTTTAAAAGAGAATGATTTCATTAAAAAATAAAAAAGACATTACTTTTTTCACCATATCTAAGCCATCTCTTTTCATGATTGTTCGCAACTGCTGGGATTCGAACTCAGAACTTCTACAAAAGTGTAGATGTGTTTGCCAGTTACACCACAGAAGCATATCATGTTGTACTAAGATAATGGACTTAAATATTTACCAAATCAAAGTATGTAAATTAATAGAAATTAATATTTAAAATAGCCCAAATTTCTATTAATAAAATGCACTCTTGTAACACAGCACTACATTTTTGTTTTCTAATACTATATACATGTAGTATAATAACAAATTTTGTAAAATTAAAAATCAAATCGACTTCTCCTTTTTATGGGGGAAAACGCTTCAACAATCTGGAAGCTAGTCTTTAATCGAAATATACAGGTATTGATTTCAAGTCAGGTTGAAACATCTAAAGCATCAGCTGTGTGTTTTATGGTATTTTTTACATAAATATCGGTACTTTATAAATGGTTAAATTTTGATATCTCGGTCCCAAATAACTACCCCCACTTTGTAAAATGAATCGCACCTTGGGAGTTTATTCATGTTGTACGTTAAGTCTATGATGTATCTGACTGTCAATTCAAGGGTTGTGATATCCAATTGATGGTACTTGCGGGTAAAATTTTAAAATGTCAAATAAGGGCAATAATTTGCATTTTATTCATGCAAGAGTTATCTAACTTATTCATTGTAGTATGTTTTATGACTGGGAAGTATTGTGTTAAGTTTAAATCAAATCAAATACATTGAGTGGTTGATGAAGTATGGACAAGATGGTACTTGCAAGAAAAACTAACCAGAATTTTTAAGTCAAACAAGGGCAATAATTTGCATTATATTAATCCAAGAGTTATCTTACTTAGTTATCATAGTATGTTTGATGACTGCGAAATGTTTTGTTAAGTTTCAAGTCAATACATGCAATGGATATTAAGATCGGGACTTGCACACAAAACTTCAACCAAGGTGGGACGCCGACATCCGGGTGAGCAGAATAGCTCTCTTTATTCTTCGAAAAGTCGAGCTAAAAACAATTTGAAAATTGTTTCAGGTAACAAAGACAACTCCGTCAGAATTTACAATGTATTTACTAAAACTCTAATCAAAACAAAGCAAAAGGCCAACTAACAATAAATGTATGTTATAAGTACTGTTCTCTGATTGAAATAATTACATCATGACATGAACAGGGAGGTTACCAACTTATATTTATATAATTATATGAATACATACATCGCTGGAAACCGTAATTTATGATGTGTTTTTAAACAAGAGGCCCATGGGCCTTAAGAGTCATCTGATTATCCAAAAAACATTCACATAAATCTATTCAGTCGTAAGAAATAACTTTTTGTCAATTTGTCTTATATTGATTTAGAAAAGTAGGCCTCACTCCAAGGGCAAAACTGTGTGACCCAGGGACATGCAATTCACAATTTTTATAAATGACCCATATATGTCCATAATCATGCTCACTATTTGTTTCCCAGTGCTTCTCCTATATTGAGAAAAAGATTTTCAAAGTTTACCTTACTATGACCGTTTTCACAATTTTGATTCACCCGTGTGTACCAAAGCTGCATACAATATATCATTACAATTACGGTAACGGTTTTGAGAAGAACTCAAAAATGTAAATTGTTACGGACGCATGATGATGGAAAAAGGTCCATTGAGACAAAGTCTCAGGTGACCTAAAAAGACCGACTGAGATTAAAAGTTGAGGGCATAATGGTAGACTGAATGCATTTAAAGGGTCTCTGTGGCCGAGTGGTATAAGGCAACATCTCAAGATCACTTAATTCTCACCGCTAAGATCGTAGGTTTTAATCTTGCTCCAAAAACTGTATGTGAGAAAGTTTCCAGTTACTTGCGGAAGGACAGTAGTTGTACTCAGTCTGAGGTCTTCCTCCGCCAGCAAAACTGGATAAGCCATATATAACCTGAAATGTGTTAAAAATGGCGTTGAACCCGATTGAAAAAAAAGAATGCATTTAAATCACTGTTCTTATTTATTATAATTTAATTAAAGTTTTATAACTATTATATCAACTACTATAATATGCCGACGCACCATGTGTATCAATACAATTGTTTGTTATCATCAAGATTGACCAAGCTATTTCGCCATATTTGGCCAGGTCATCCTAAAAGAATGTTTGATTGCTGTGTCTCGACTCAGTATTTTAAAGAAAAATGGACAGATATCATGAAAAAATAAAAAGTTAACGCTTTGAAAGGCAATAAAAAGTTAAAGTAGCTGCAATATTTAGCGAGTAGGTAGGAGCACAGCAAACACATGCCCCACTTGTTTTATTTTGATGCCAGAGTGAACCCTCCACTACTGAGAGCACTTTCGTGCTAAAGATCAGGTACCTGTCACATGTGAAGTTGTTGGTTCAAGTCAAGCTATGTACATACAATTTATTAGAGTTAACCAATTTCCTCTGAAAGGTTCTACTCAGACTTATGATGTTACTTTTTGGAATATACAGAAGACCTTACGATACCTTTTTATGTTTTTGTTCATTAATTACACCTAGAGTACAGCTTGCATTGTCACTACAAGGCACTGTTCACCCATTATCAACTTCCACATGCACACTTTTTCCCCGATGCCATTAACCCTTGCTCGGCGCTGTTATCAAAATTAGAATTCTGGATAGTGATAATGCCCTGCCTAAATGAATTCTGAGTAGTGATAACGGTTACGCCCTGCTCATCGGAATTATGCAAGGAATGTGAATATATGCCCAATGTAACAGTGATAATAGACAAAATTTAGTATAGATATACTATATTTAGACTTTTAGTACCATGCCTGATAATGTTGTTAAAATACCTTCCCCTGTGCAATCCTATATGCAGATGTTCTGAACAAGTAGAAAATTGTACAAGTCACTGGCCAAGTAGAAATTTGTACAAGTCACCATTTACAAAAGTTTAGTCTCTTTAATTTCTTTAATTGGTGCACATACACATGGGGATTAATTACCACTGACCAGTTAATCACTACTCTGGATCAATTATCTCCAGGCGGTATTCAATAAGATGTCCAAAAATACATAGCTGTAACTGTTTTGATGGCAGCATAACTAGTATAAGCTGGTTAGCCCCATAAGCTCAGTCAGTAAATCATAAAACTTCTAGAATTCAGGTTGTGGGTTAGATCCCCGGGGCTGGCCAATTAAAAACAGTCGTTCTGATGGGTATTTGAATCGAGGATCCATGTGGCGGTGCTATACACAGAGCACACTGAAGAACCAGAAGAAACATACAGTTGGTTTCAATCTGTAACCTGCACTATCCCCCTGGAACCTAAAAAGATCAACACTCTTCTCGGGTAATCGCCAATATGGGATGTTTATGTCCATAAAAGTAGGTAAGCTACTTTCGCGCCACACACCATGACAACTACAGATAAAAAAAATTGGTTGCAGTTTATGTTCCCTCAACACACTGTGAGTTTGGGTCCGACTGTAGTTTCAATTTCATATGCTTTGGCCCACGGGTGTTGGTGGTTTCATCAACCTACCAGTTCATCTACTTTAATTTTGTGTTAAAAACAGGTAGTGGTTTTGTCAACCATAATTTAGTATAGTGTTATGTTGCACGCCAACTATACAGCAGGAACACTGACAATTGTGGATAGGTGAGAACCAGTTATGGTCTGTTGAACTTACTAAGGCTATAATTATGTAATTGAAAAGAATTAATGAGTAATAAAATATTTAGCATTAGTTTGTTTTAATTTAATTAAAACAATTTTAGGCAAAACACTGATCAATATCATATATATCACCAACATTACCGATGAAACAATCAACCATGTGGATACTTTTTGTAAATATTGCCAATTGTGCAGGAAATTGAATACCATACCCAATGTACATTGGTCACTTACAACAGTACTTGCTGTTAAGCTAGCTTTTACAGCGATGTAGTTAAAGTGCACTGACTGTATTGGAAGTTGAGCAACGATGTACAGTGTTAGGGGAGTGTTAGTACTTGGATGGGTGACCGATGTTACTTTAATGGCAACGAGGATAAATTTTCGAACCTGTGCCTGCACGAATCTCTCTTTCTTTGGAATGGGATGGGATATGGCAATGAACTGCTGAAAGCCACAGGCTGTGCTGTTGGGTATAAGCCCTAAAGGTAAAGCGGGGAAGAGTGTAGTGAGTGTACATATAGGTCACTAACAACAGTCTTTTCTGTGAAGCTAGCTTTTACAGCGACATGGTTAAGCAACGATGAACAAGATAAGCACTTGGATGGTTGACCGATGTCACTTTAGCGATATTCATAATTCTCGGAAGTGATCGAATTCAGGTCATGATCGAAAATACGTTACGGCACCATACAATTGTAAACATCAAATACTACGCAACAATTATCTATACACGTACCTTTGATAACACCAGCTAACTGTTGAAAACGCAAAAAAAAAAAATATAAACAGCAATCGGAACACTTTTCATTTTACCCGCAATTACTTTGACCGAAACTTTGCGAAACATATTTACTGCAGAGCGATGACTTTGTCGTCTGGTTTGGTATTTTAATTATCAACTAAAGCTAAGAATTTTATTTATCAAAAAAGTTTAATTATTTTAATATCATTATTACAGTAATTTTTTTGAAACAAGATTTTGTTAGTTTTATTTTATTTGGAATAATAGTCACGAGGCAACGTATGGGTTAAAGGTCGTCGTGGTTTTTTTTAAAATGCTCCACTTCTCACCGAGTTCTAGATGTCGCTCGAGTGATACCGTAACGGGTTCGTAAACGAACTCGTCCTTCGGGCGATTTCGATTTCGACCCCTATAAAAGTGGATAATTTTCATGTTGCAAATGTTGTAGCTTTCATTAACATTTATGCATATAAATCATAAACCAGGGAGAAGATTGTATAGTACACTCGGGCCAATATCCGGAACACAATGCCTGGGAGTATCAGTGTAATAGTAATGTGACATGTTTCGCAGTGACACCGGGTTAAAACACAACTAAACTTGATCGTAGCGGCAGGAGTACGAATAAAACGTTTTTAAAATCGAAGTTCACCACAGTACCAGATAAGACAATACATGGGGAAGTAAAAAAATAAATAATATCTTAAATAGTTTACATTATCCGTGACACACAAAACAACAAGACCAACGTTTATGCGAGTCTATCACAAAAACAGCAGCACGCGATTATAGATATGGAGGACTGAGAGTGTTTGATATTAAACCGTTTAAAACTAACTTTTGTCGAGATAAGTGAGACGTGCAGAAATAAAATATTATACATCCTGTTACAACAAACTTGTTATTGTCTGCTTATGATAAAGAAAGTAAGAACTTATTTGAATATGCGACCTGTTTGGAAAAATATTTCCACAAGACTGGAGTACCTAGTAACTGTTTTAGTACCGATAGTCTTACACAATCGTTAATGGTGCAACAACAGCATTAAGATAGATGTTGTTGTTGTTGTTGTTGTTGTTGTTGTGTGGTGTTTAGCGTCGCTTTCAACAATTTTTCAGTCATATCGCGACGGTGTCTACTTGAGACAGTATTCTAAGTGCTGTCACACTGGAGTATCATACCGCAGACACATGGTATGATACCCCACCCAGTCACATTATACTGACACCGGGCCGACCAGACCTAGAGCTCTCCTCTAAATGCTGCATTAAGATAGAACGATCACCGAGTGTATTGTAGAAACGGCGGGGTGACAAGATGACATATGTGTAATGAGTGACTTGTTTGTTGAAATTATTAAGTTTATCACGTCCACATTATTCATGTATAGGTTTACCGTAAATATTTATTCTATTGAATATGAACGTATGCTTGGCATAGTACCTTTAAACAATTCGATTAGCTCGACCACTGCGCAACATGGAAAATGGTGTTTCATTAACACATTCGTACAAGATTTACTAATTCATTATTCTGACTTATAATTATGTATCGCGGCTAGATCGTAGTCCATCATTTACAACATTCCATTATGATTTTTTTTTAAATTGGGTTTAACGCAATTTTCATTACATGGCAATTTATATATGTCATATCCAGTTTTATTGGTAGAGGAGACCTCAGGATGAATCTGAGCAGAGTAACCGTCCTTCCGAAGGTAACTTTCTCACATAGTTTTTGGACCGAGTGGGTCACAAACCTATTGCCTTATAGGGTGAGAGGCAAGAAGTGAGAAATGGTTAACATTTATATTAGCTTTACTTTGGTACCAACTTATTAAATTCAGACAAAGATTTAAAGTATCCCCCAGTCGATCTCTTGACAGAATACTGCTACAAATATAGTCCTCAAATCATAGCATCACCATTAGAAACGGGAAATTCGGATAAATAATTCTTGTTTCTTTTTTTTTAAAAACTTCATTTTCCTTATTTTAATGTTCATTTTTATTTGAATGACATTACTGATGTACTTTGAACATGTTGAAAGCATTGTCATGTTTGAATTGTGAATTTAGAAACAAAATGGATGCTAGGAAATTTGGGTATGGAATCATGATTTCTGACGTCTACTTTAAAAAAAATCACTTTGTCAACAGTTAACACACTGGACAGAAAAATATATCTTATCTGCTACATTATAATGACAAACAATAAACAGTAAGCTTCACTTTTCTCATTTCTGTCCTTCACTTAATGACAAGCATGCAACATTTTCATTTATTATGAAATAAAAAAGAAAAAATAATGGTGGGCTTGCACACCGCCATAACTGTAATACTGATTTGATTTTACCGTCCATATTTGTGCTTAAAAACCTACAACATACAAACATGCCAAGTTCAAACAAGTGCATAAAACACACGAAGTATATTATGAACAAGTGCTTTCATAATGATAGAGTTACAGTAGTCCGAGCATTGTATTATGTACATTGTTGCCCAACTGTACATGGTTACTCTGCTATATGTTCAAACGAACATACTGGACACGACATGTACATGGTCAGAAAAGTACACTTATATAAGTTCAAAGGCGGCAGTTAATTGAAAACATGTGTAGTCTACCATGTCGTAAAATAGACGCACTACATACCGTCGTAGTAAGCAAAGAACAAGTACATTATGGTGACAAGCACTTGGTTACGGTGGGGACGATACATACAGTGGTTTATGGACATGTTACAATGTTCGGTTACACGCGAACATCGTATCCATGACGATGCACAACATTAGAATACATCTTGGGACACTTCTTTAACCACACTAGTTAGACAGACAGACTGTGTAACACATTATTATCGCCGTTCATGTTTATTTTAATGACCCGTTATTATTTTTGATGACCCATTTTTATTTTTAATGACCCGTATTTATTTTTAATGACCCATATTTATTTTGGATGACCAATATTTTTGAACTTTTAACAAGAACGTTCAAATGAAATGAAACAAAACGAGCGTTGAAAATATCAAATCAAAATGGAATTGTCGAAAGAGGTTGAAACAGGTAGAAATGCACTGAGTGATTAATATCAAAAAATGTTGACAATGATAATTGATGTTACGTAGATTTTCAGAAAGTGAGGTAAATTAGAAATACGTTGAATATATAACCATATGGAATATGTAACCATAGTTACGTGGTCCCATAATTTGATATAATTGTGGTTCCATATTTCGATGGATTGTGGTCCATCATTTTTAATGGCAAATTGTCCTATAAATTTTGATAGAATGTGTGTTCGTATAGTTCAATGCATGTGTTTTCATATTTTGAGACCTTCAATAACATTATTAATAGATTGTCTTTACGTGCATTGTCATTTTCAAAACCGACGGGACATCAAAATGTGTGTTGGAATTGGAATTAATTTGTTTCTATACAAAGTTTGATTATTATGTAAGAACTAGTGTCATACCATATTTAGATTCATCGCCGACTTGCTGGTCTCTCAAAAACGGTTGTATCTCACTTTCCCAACCTTTTAATTTAGCAACTATGCAAATAAACTCATGTTTTTAAATTTTCCAATTCACACCTTTAAGTTACCTATGTTTTTCTAAACTGCTCATAAAAATTGACAATAAAAGCGTGCACAAATTATGTATAAGGCAAACTATAATTTATTATGATGAATAATATGCATTAGGACTGGTAGTTTTTTTTATAAAAAATGTGTTTTTTAAGTAAATTTGTAATGGATTGAAAAAATTAAACAATTTATGATTGGATAATTAAAGGACTCATTGGGGTAATTAGGTTTATGATAATTAAACAACCATATATCCAACTACTTTTTTCTATTTTAAACAATAGAGGTTGGGGAAGTGAGAACATACCTAAAAAACACCCAGTACTTCTCGAGAGCGAGTCCCTGAAACAAAAAGAGCGAGCTTATCAAATTCAGTTTATTAAGTAACACGATCGACATGATAGCAAATTTATCAAAAAGGTAGACATCGACATTTTGATGGTCGGTTTAACAATGTACGAACTTAAGGTAGTTCGCTGCGTTCCTAGCCGATTTTTGACATCTCGCGAAAATTATCAATAATTTGTAAACGTGTACTATAAAGTCTCAGCTTTTGTTTAACTTTATTTTTTTTAAAAATTGTACCACAGTTTCTCGTTAACAGCGCCTCCTAGCGGTATGTATTTTACAGACGATTTTCGCCGCGTTTCCCTTATAAAATAGTCAACATTAACGTAAAATTGTTTTTGATAACATTTTTACATTACTGATTTTATTACCTGTGGGAAGAGTATAACTTTTACACAGATAAAATACAAATTATGTTACTTTCACGTCTAATCATTACGACGGGGTTGGTTTAAATGCGGGTTTAAAAAGAATAAATTTTGAACGTTCACGCCTGATTGCATAAAAACGCGCTGGTACAAGTTCTTGGAATTTACATATATTAAACTTCATTAATTTTACTTTAATATGATAGAAAAAAAAGAGGGGGTGTTCACGCTAGTTTTTTCATTAATTCGAATTCAAATAAAAAATGAAACCCTTAAAAATACACGACGTTTGTCTGTTGTTTCGGACGACGTTGTTATTTTACGTAAGTATTATATGGTGTTTTCTTGACGTCGTTCGAAATCACAAGCAAACGTCGTGTTTTTTTAAGTGTTTAATATTAATTTAAATTCAAATTGATGAAAAAACTAGCGTGAACACACCCTCTTTTTATTTGATCATATTCTAGTGAAATTAATAAAGTTTAACATATTGAATTTGAATTGAATTGAATTGAATATGTGAAATTAAAGAGCTTGTATCAGAGCTTTTTCGCGTAATCAGCTGTGAATGTTAAAAATTCGTTGTTTTTAAACCCGCGTTTATATTAACCCCGGCGTAACGATTAGATGTAAAGGTAACACAAATTATATTTTATCTGCATGAAAGTTATTATCTTATCGCAGGAAATAAAATGAGTCAATTAATAATGTTATCAAAAATAATTTTGAATAAATATTGATTATTTTACAAGGGAAAAACAGCGAAAATCGTCCGAAAAATACGTACCGCCAGGCGGCGCTGTTAACGAGAAACTATGGTACTATATTAAATAAAACAAAGCTTAAACGAAAGTTGAAACTTCAGAGGTCAATTGTACTGATTTTTGATAAATTACGCCATATGTTAAAAAATCCGATAGGAACGCCGCGAACTACCTTAAATGACGTTCACTACTGTTCCACGCTTATTTTAATAATAAAAAACAACACAAACAAATGTTAAATATAACGACAAGATGAACCGTATTAAAGAATGACGACAAGAATAACTGTAGTAAATGAATAACGACAAGTATAACTGTTTTAAAGGAATAACGAATAGTACAATTGTATTAAATGAATATCAACAAGTACAATTGTAGCAAATGAATAACGACAAGTATAACTGTACTAAATGAATAACGACAAATATAACTGTAGCAAATGAATAACGACAAGTATAACTGTAGCATATGAATAACGACAAGTATAAATGTATTAAATGAATAACGACTAGTACAATTGTATTAAATGAATAACGACAAGTATAATTGTTGTAAATGAATAACGTGAGGTATAACTGTAGCAAATGAATAACGACAAGTATAACTGTAGTAATGAATAACGAAAAGTATAACTGTAGTAAACGAATAACGACAAGTATAACTGTAGTAAATGAATATCGACAAGTATAACTGTAGCAAATGAATAACGACAAGTATAATTGTTGTAAATGAATAACGTGAGGTATAACTGTAGCAAATGAATAACGACAAGTATAACTGTAGTAATGAATAACGAAAAGTATAACTGTAGTAAATGAATAACGACAAGTATAACTGTAGCAAATGAATAACGACAAGTATAACTGTAGCAAATGAATAACGACAAGTATAACTGTAGTAAATGAATAACGACTAGAACAATTGTTTTAAATGAATAACGACATGTATAACTGTAGTAAATGAATAACGACAAGTATAATTGCATTAAATGAATAACGACCAATGTAATGCCCAGCATTACATTCATTAAAGTCGTTTGTCACAAAATGGCGACGCCCTCTTGCCACTGCTTCTATATTTCATGCATTTCTCATGATTATTCTCCATAATTATACATTTGAGGGGGTATATTGGAGTCACCCTGTGGTCGGTCTGTCGGTCTGTCCGTCGGTCTGTCGGTTGCAATTTTCCTTGTCCGGAGCATCACTTGAAAAGTACTGGATGGAATTTCATCAAACGTCATACAATGGTAGAATATAATGAGAGGAAGTGCAGTGTACAAGAAACATAACTCTATTCTTGCTAATTACAGAGTTATTGCCCTTTGATAATTTTTCTTGTTTCATATAGGACGTACTTCTACAGTTCATGGCGGTCATGTTTTTCCTGGTGGAATGACCTTTCATAGTTTGTCGAAATGAATACCTTACCACGTGTCTATTATGTAATACTTAAGGTGAAAGTGTAATCCCACCATTGATTTTTGTTCGTTATTCTATAGTTAATAATAATAGTATGAAGGCTTGTCATGTTTGATTTTTCATGAAATTTCAATGTAAATATACACATATATGCTTAATTTGAGGCATAAACTTGCCAAAATATGTTTTTTAAGAAGGAAATGTCTCCAATTTGTCATTTAAGACCACGAGAGTGTAAAATCAGGTTATTTTACCAACAACTAATATATTTGAAAATCACTCCCATCTCGCTCAAGTCAGTGATTATGTGTCATATGAGAGATTTTTTTATGCTCAGCGTGTACACTGTTGACAAAGTGAAAATAGATTTTCGAAATCATGTATTCATACCCCAATTCCCAAGCATCAATTTTCTATATTAACTTTGCCTGAATGTATGGTCATTCATTTTATTTTAAAAAATGGCGGAATCTTTATTTTTCGTTTATAGAAAATGATCAAACTTGACAATGTCCGTGTGTGATATTTTTGTTGCTGTTCAAGTGTAACAGAAATTACGAGCCTGCATATGTAATAAAACAAAAATACACAACAAAACACTTTTAGCATGCTTATTATCACAACTACAGTAGGGCCAGATTAGCTCAGTCGGTTACGCGTCTGACTATCAATCCAGGGGTCGTGAGTTCGTATTCCCGCCCGGCAACTGTCTCCGTGATGATTGATATACGACATTGTGTCTCATTATCATTCTTCTCTCACCGCTGATTCAAATGGGGAAGTTATCGGTTACTTGCGGAGTTGGGGTGTGTTTCGAGTACTGGTTAACCTTTCAGGATCCCAGGGACCAGTGGCTAGGCTAACAGATCGTCTATTAGCCCCAGATTGCATTAAAATGACTCTAAATAGTCAATCAAGCAATCATTACCACAACTAAACTATCAGTAGGCTCGCTTTACCAAATGTCGTTATATGTAAGTGAAATAAAACAATACAATTGATTGTCGTTTACGTCTGTCTCAACAGTACAAAAAAACAACGACACATGTACCAATTCGTTTTATTATCTGTCAAGTTGTCAAAGGACCCAAATTGCAAAGTAGCCACACTGAAAAATATCGGTAATTCATTGAAAAGACAGATGCACATAATGTAACCATCGTACCTTGAAAATAAAATGTCCCCAGGGTAAAGTGTAAGTGTAGTTTATCGATTACAAAACTGTACTACAATCCACACGTGCCTGAAAAAATACAGCGTATACAATACAAAATACATTATCATACATCGTAACAAAGACCATCTATAACAGGAAATGTACGTACACGATTGTAACCATAGATGTTTTGTATTCAATTACGTTTTAACAATATATACATTTATCTGATACACTAAATCTAGTTCGAATGATTTCTGGACGATTTCTGTTTCATTGCTTTTTTTTAAATTTCAATCACTAAAAAACATTTCCAATTGGGCCATCCCTCAATAAACTGTACAAATATATGTATTAATCTTAAAGGGAAACACCAGGGTCTAAATCAAATCATAACCCCACGTTTGAGCTTATTTTTGTTATGAACTAATAATAAATCAAAACAATAAAACAAACAAAAATAAAATAGATTGTTAGCATATGTCTTATGATTTATTATGAGATTTATGCATGAGAGTCTACAGTGGTTTGTTTGGTGTTGAATTTTTTTCAAATATTAAATAAGTATTTTGACGAGATCCTATTTACCTGACCACATGATCGTGTCTTGATAACTTATAAGTAAGTGACCATAAATGCGGCGTTTGGCCATTTATGTGTATTGTGTTCTTATTTATACATCATTCCTTCCTTAGCTGTTTTATTCAGTCTCCTTTTAATAACCGTCTATGCGTCTGTTTTATTCCGCTACAGTCCACACTCTATTGTGCCAACCCGGGGCAAGCCTGGCGGAGGGACTAAAAACCTTATAACAACATACAAACGTTTTATTTCACCATGTACCTGCTTAAAAGTTACCGCAGCGTGGTCTAGTGGTAGAGCGTCCGCCTCGGATGCGGAAGGTCGTGGGTTCGATCCCGGCCGGGTCATACCAAAAACTTTGAAAATGGTAGTAGAAGCTTCCTCGCTTGACGCTCAGCATTAAGAGGAGAGTTCTAGGTCTGGTCAACCCGGTGTCAGTATAATGTGACTGGGTGGGGTATCTTACCATATGTCTGCGGTGAAAGCGAAGCTAAACACCAAACAACCTTCCTTAAAAGTTTATTCTTTGGTATAACATTGTTTATATATTCTCTCTGTTTATAAATGTTCATGTTCAGGAAACAACTGCAGTGCTGTGTGGTGGATAGACTGTCGGCCGTTCACGTCAAAGGTTGTGGGTTCGTCGGACTTCCAGCTCGACCCGTTGCTTCAGAAAACAACACTCAGTACTGATTCTACCAGGAAACGCATTTTCGAAAACACTTCATATAAGTTCTGAGCTTTCTTCGTAATTGAGCTAAAATAAACTTATATTAACTTAACATACACAACTGCAGTTTCCCATGTATGCATGAATAATATAAAGGCCAATATGAACTTCCATAGACCTCGTTTTCCGTACAGTTATGATTGACGACTATGTGGTTTGCGGTAAGATAGATACATGTGTAGTCTTCTTTTTGCAAGTAATCAGTTTATAAATACGCATATATTCAAACATTACAAATGAGAATACGGTATGTTTTTGCATTACGAGCGGTTATAACATGTTTACACAAGGACATTGAATACAACATATTGTCTGTGTTTGTTAAAAGATATACACAAACAAATACTTTATTCAGACTTAAACTATCCAGTTTCTCGTATATTTAACACAAATGTAAACAAAAACATATTTCTCTCTCTCTCTCTCTCTCTCTCTCTCTCTCTCAAATTATTATAACATCAACATTATGTAAACTTTTTAACATTAGCACATACAGCATACATTGTACAAACTTACAGAGAGAATGCCATATCTACAAAACTTGTGACCAGACCCTATTTCACACATTTCACAAGTATATTTGACATAAGATATGTTTAAACACGGATGTAAGGTAGAGGGATGTAAGCTGGAGAGTCGAACCCGGGATCGATGGGTCATCTTCCTATTCGAACCGGAACGAAAAGTCGTGTCCATGCCAAGAGCACTCATTGAATAACAACTTGATACACAAAGTATTCAGTATATCTAATAACAAACATCTCTGTCCGTATTCACAACAAACAGGCGTGATTATAACACTCGTACATTTTTAATAACATATCATATATAGTCTATACGTACTACACGTATTTATTTGTAGTCACAATAAAGACTTTAATTGTTTATTGATATGTCATATATAAAAGTTACATCTACGTAAACTCATGAAAATATATGTACAATAACTTACAATACATCCGGTCGTCTATACCGACCTACATGGTTTTAAACTATTTTTATCAGCATTATATCATCGTAATTAGTAAACATACACAAACAATACATTGGTATACCGCTACACGTATTACTTTTATACTGTAAAAGCTAAGACAGCGTGCGGAATGTCGTGGGTTAAATCCCTGGCCGGGTCATACCAAAGACTTTAAAAATGGTACTAGAAGCTTCCTCGCTTGACGCTCAGCATTTAGAGGATAGTTCCAGGTCTGGTCGGCCCGGTGTCAGTATAATGTGACTGGGTGGTGTATCATACCATGTGTCTGCGGCATGATACTCCAGTGTGACAACGCTTACAATACTGTTTCAAGTAGACACCGTCGCGATATGACTGAAAAATTGTTGAAAGCGACGCTAAACACCATACAACAACAACAACTGTAACAGCTACAACAATGTTGAAATATCACCTGATTAAATAGGATGCACAATGAAGATTTTTTTCTTTTAGTTTCAATAATATGTTATGTACTATATTTTTAAATTACGACTAAATTACCTTTTAGTATTACATTTAACGAACGCTTTGTCATAAAGTAAATGAATTAAACAGATCGTCGTTTTGAAATTAGTTTTATAAATTATACCGATCACTTGTAAGTTTATTAGTATTTTTTTTCATTGTACAAAACATGTGGAACTCTATAAAGAAAGTAAAGAAAATATTGTTTATATTGTGTATACGTAATAAACATAAATATATACACATGGGTGTAGGAGATTTCAATTATGGGGTGGGGGTTAGGGGCAACCTGAGGAAAGAGTATATGAGGATGTATGAAAAAGTATATGCCCCCCCCCCCCCCCCCCCCTGCATGCAACCTGAACATTTGGGCCGGTCCTCCCTGTTCCCCCGGCTCGTACTCCTATGGTACACATTATGTGGACGTAAGCATTTGCAGATATATACATTACCTTCCTCAATAATACAACTGTGTCCTAGGTTATACAACTTTATTCCAGGCTCAACGCAGGCTTGAAAACGACTGGATACCTTATAACAAAAAACAAATGAAAATACCTGTAACTTTTTCACCTCAAATCTGCTTTTAAATTAATACTTTCAAATTCAAGGTTGAGTCGTTTCACTTTGTGCTTTAATTTGTGTTTTATATGAAGCCTGGAAACTTTATTTCAGTACATATTTTAAGTGGAGCATAAAAGAAAAGTTGTATTATCTCGGGACCAGGCCGTTGCGTTGTTTAGAACAAATGATCGTTGATAACGATGTTACGTCACTACACCTACCACGCGCTCTACATGTTTTATTGGAAAGTACCTATGAGTTTGTTTTATTTCATGACGTATAATGGGCACAACATCTGACATTCAGACTTTGACATTTCCTCATACAATCTATATTCACTGCACACATCTTTATCATAATTTACATAATCATATACACCGTCACATAAAATGACGGTTAATAAACGTAATGCATCATTGTATAGAATCGTTTTAAGACCAGGTGTTTTCATTCATGTTTAAGGATTTTTGTATACAGTCTTAAGCCAAATACTAGATGTCATCATTTCTATGATTAATCATTTACACTGTATATCCAATAAACACATGCTAATAATGCGGTAGTGATGTCATAAAATGAATACTTAATTTGGCAAAGTGTTCTTTCACACACAGTTCACGTCCACTTATATATGAACACTTATGACGTCCTTTCATTTTTATAGGTTTTTTTTTTGTCCATAAAGGTAAAACTACTGCAATATGTCCGTGGTTGTATAGGAATGTCGTTTAAAATCGTCTATGTGCGTGCTGATTTGAGTTAAAACTGCAGTTATACATGCGTCATGTATATTCTTGTATTAATTTTTAGCATGTCCGAATAAACATCAAATATGTACGGACATTATAATAAACAAAGGGGTCTGTTTTCTGGAAAAGTATAAGTTTAGTTTAAACTTATTTATTTAATTTCGATTGTGAAACAAGTTATTACAACTTAGACAAATCACGCTCGAAGTCTTCCTGGGTAGAACCAGCACTAAGCATATACACTACACATAGCCGTGGCGAAGGATCAAACCGACGGCCCTCCGATAATGGGTTCGATCTCTACCACTGGACCACGCGGTAGTTTTATATATTTCACAGTGTATAGAAAGTGTTGCTCGCTAATAAAAATTGCACAACTAAATCAGCATGCGTATGTGTTTATTTATTTATGTTTCATGATATGTTAAGTAGAAAAAAAATATTTATAAAAAACACTTAATTAATAAAAAAAATGTTTCTTGTTCAATGGTTAACAAATAAATAGGCTCAGTCTCAAATGACCGCGATTTAATCCTTTCATAGACGAAACCAATTTAGGGTCCTCCGTGCCGAGTGAAGTAAGGCGCTTCGTCTAACGATTACTGATCACCGAGGTGGTGGGTTAGAGCTGGTTCTGTCCAAAGTCTTTACGTGAGAAATATTGACAATTACTCGAGGAAGGACGGTGTTTGTATTCAAATCCATTCTGAGGCCTTCCTCCGCAATAAAACTGAATATGCCATATATAAAACCTGTCATGTTTTGAAAATGACTTCATTACCCCCAGTAATAAACACAAACTGCCCACCCCTCTCAACAACAACAACAACAACAACAACAACAACAACAACAACAGCAACAACAGCAACAACAGCAACAGCAGCAACAGCAGCAACAGCAGCAACAGCAGCAGCAACAGCAACAACAATTTGCTCTTTGCAAGGTGTGGGTTATTTTAACCGAAGCTGGTTTTGTATGAGATGACACTTTGTTGTGTTTTTGTTTTACATTATTTTTAGACTGAACCACAGTACTGTGTTTTTTCTATTGTTTAACTTATGATTCATTATTGCTTGCTAATAATGAATAAACATAAATTGTCTAATCACTCATTCCGCGATGATAATTGTCTCTACTTCATTCATCACACTTATAATATTTTTATACCTCGAATATAAATTAATATTATTAAACTATTTCCAATATCACGTATTGGACAGGTTCTGATTTGCGCTTGAATTAACATTAACAGCACGTGGCTTAATGTTACATCTCTACGTGCACGTATCATATATACAAGCCAGCATGTTTCTGTAAGCATTTTATTACATAGTTACACAATTATCTACATTTGTCTTAAAAAAATGTAACATGGTAAATCAACGGTAAAATAACCAAATGCCATGTCTAATTATTCCTGAATGATCATTTTGTTTTTGTTGTTATTGGCATTTAATCATGACAGTGTATAAGCGTATTTTAAATCGCCACCTGTTTCCCATATGGGCGATACTGTAGAATAGTATAAGTGTTTCTATGTTTGTGGGGGATAGCGCAGGATACAGATAAATCCACATTTTTCTCGTTCTTTAGTGTACTTGGCGTATAGCACCGTCACACGGGCCTTCGGTGAAAAGTCCCATCCGACCGACTGTTAGTATTTTAGTTGGCCAGCCCCTGGAACCAAACCCGCAACCCCAAGAGTAGAAGTCTGACTACCGGGCTGAATATCGCTTAACCATTAGAGGTGTCCTAACTTATAAAGCTACGTACAAACTGTCGCTTAACCATTATAGGTGTCCTAACTTATAAAGCTACGTACAAACTGTCGCTTAACCATTAGAGTTGTCCTTACTTATAAAGCTACGTACAAACTGTCGCTTAACCATTTGAGGTGTCCTAACTTTCAAAGCTACGTAAAAACTGTAGCTTAACCATTAGAGGTGTCCTAACTTATAAAGCTATGTACAAACTGTCGCTTAACCATTAGAGGTGTCCTAACTTATAAAGCAACGTACAAACTGTAGCTTAACCATTAGAGGTGTTCTAACTTATAAAGCTACGTACAAACTGTCGCTTAACCATTATAGGTGTTCTAACTTATAAAGCTACGTACAAACTGTCGCTTAACCATTAGAGTTGTTCTTACTTATAAAGCTACGAACAAACTGTTGCTTAACCATTAGAGTTGTCCTTACTTATAAAGCTACGTACAAACTGTCGCTTAACCATTAAAGTTGTCCTTACTTATAAAGCTACGTACAAACTGTCGCTTAACCATTAGAGGTGTCTTAACTTATAAAGCTAAGTACAAACTGTTTAACCATCAAGTATTGGTCAGTTTTGTTTCTGTTAGTACTGAAACTATCAGGGATTGATCAGGTTTGAAACTATCACCGATTGGTCAGTTTTGATTCTGTAAGTTACTATCACCGATTTGTCAGTTTGATTCTGTTATTACTGGAACTATCACGGATTGCTCAGTTTTGATTCTGTAAGTACTGAAACTATCAACGATTGGTTAGTGTGTACTGATACACTGGCATGTGAGTTTGGATTATATTATATATATATATATATATATATATATATATATATATATATATATCCACATAAAGACATCATTCACACTTCAAGCGGCTGTCGAACAGGACGGACGTCTCCTGGACAAGCTCCAGCCTTCTAAGTGGGTCACGGTCCCTTCACTTCTACATGGAGGGATTTGTAACATATCATCGTTTTTATGCTTTTAACGTGGCGTTAGAAATGGTTATTTTATAGTCAATATGAATCAGCATACCTCCTAGAATCATCTGTCGACGGGAACCATCTTATCAACACTTCATCTTTAATACCTGTATCAACATTTCGACATGGGCTGTACTGGACTCTCGTACGAAACCAGCGACGAGTTGGTTGGATTTCAATCTGGTATATAAATCTGCAATAGATCGGATACTGAGCTCGTCATTTGGTCCATCTACGGGGATCTAGTCATCACCAGCCTACAACACATAACAAGCTATCTCCAAGAAACAACTTAGACAAACAACACAACCGAAATAGAAAATAATAATCTTTTCCAGCCAGTTGTGCAGCACCGGGAGGAGTAGCGAACCTACCGATACTGTCCACTGGCATCGTAATCTTATGTTCCTGCTCGCCAAAAGCCTAGAGCTATGGTAAAGAAAACGCTTAAACACACATTAAGGAAAGCGGATTAATTGTCTATTGATTAAAACTTTGACCTGCGAATTCAGGGGTCGCAGGTTCGAAAAAGGTTCTGCAAAAGAATCAGGGACGCTACATAAGGGTAATGTGTATCTCTGCACTGTCCTCCAAAATTGTAAAATTATTAATACTTTTCAGGAGACGACGCCAATATGGGAAACCGTTGCGACGATAAATATAATTATCATCATCATAAACATTAAGCCAACTGAGCATGCGCAGCGAATGACCATTAATCAATCTTATTATGACAATCTATCTCAGTTAAATCATGTTATTCTTTTTTTTTAATTTACGTTCCAGGTTTTATTGCAAATACAATTTTTGCCATCGAAAAACAATTACATGGGTACGGATATAATACATGTAGCATTTGCACCCGTTATAATACTTACAGACTTTATACCGAATATAATACATGCAGCATTTATGCCAGATATATTTTTTGCATCATTTATACCAGATATATATACATACAACATTTATACCAGATATAATACAGGTAGCGTCGGTACTAGTTATAATACATGCAGCATTTATACCAGATATAATACATGTAGCATTTATACCAGATATAATACATGTAGCATTTATACCAGATATAATACATGTAGCATTCATACTAAATATAATACATGCAGCATTTATACCAGATATAATACGTGAAGCTTTTATACCAGATATAATACATGAAGCTTTTATACCAGATATTTTATATGAAGCATTTATACCAGATATAATACATGCAGCATTTATACCAGGTATAATACATGCAGCATTTATACCAGATATAATACAAACAGCATTTATACCAGATATAATACATGTAGCATCGGTACCATATCTTCAGTTGCCGGTTTGCTACCGACCTTTTCAGAGTGGCTATCTTTGTCGCCGCAAGGTTCCATATCTTCAGTTGCCGGTTTCTACAGACCGTTCCAATGTGGTTATCTTTGACGCTACTAAGTTCCATATTTTCAGTTGCCGGTTTGTTACCGACTGTTCCAATGTGGTTATCTTTGTCGCCACAATGTTTCGTGTATCGTCAGTTGCCGGTTTGTTACCGACCGTTCCAATGTGATTATCTTTGTCACCACAATGTTTTGTGTATCGTCAGTTGCCGGTTTGCTACTGACCGTTTCAGTGTGGCTATCTTTGTCGCCACAAGGTTCCATATCTTCAGTTGCCGGTTTGCTACTGACCGTTCCAGTGTGGTTATCTTTGTCGCCACAAGGTTCCATATCTTCAGTTGCCGGTTTGTTACCGACCGTTCCAATGTGATTATCCTTGTCGCCACAATGTTTCGTGTATCTTCAGTTGCCGGTTTCTACCGACCGTTCCAATGTGGTTATCCTTGTCGCCACAAGGTTCCATATCTTCAGTTGCCGGTTTCTACCGACCGTTCGAATGTGGTTATTTTTGACGCTACTAGGTTCCATATCTTCAGTTGCCGGTTTGCTTTTGACCTATCCAATGTGGATATCCGTGTCGACCGTTTGTCTGTATCTGGTTCTATATTCATACTTGGTATTGATTGTGCTAGTGTGGTTGTAATGACCGTGTATTGTGAATGCTGTACGTCCTGTGAATATATATATATATATTTTTTTTTTCTGACGCTTGATCATATGTACATTTACTGAACATCAGTTTTACGTCTTTTGTTATTTCACCTTTACTTCTAATACTGTGTATACGAGGGGTGGTTTAAATTGAGTTCGTGGACCAATCTCATAAAATGAAAATGAAATGTCAGATGTATATTGCCATCAATTACTAAATGAGACAGCGTCGGTAATACGTCAGTTAAATTACCATGACCAAGTACAAGGTGATCAGGCAACTGTGAACACTGCGGTTTTGACTTATAAAAATTTTATATCAAGGAAAAATTAATTACTACTTAATATTGTGAAATGTATAATTATTTGTTTTACAGGGATCATGCACTCAAATGAAAATAATGGTGCTATAAAGCAAAGACATTTAATTGTAATTCGAACATTAATATATTATAAAAGATTGACTGTCAACAATTTATTGGTAAGTTATTGTCATACATCGTTTGTTAGATTATCACCAGGTACAATAATATATAATAGACATAGAATTATATTCCTGGATACCCTTTCTAAAATGACTAAATTCAACTCTCTATGAATGGCGAGAGAAAATAGTGGTATTTTCATCTCATTTGCAATATCGATTTTGAAACACACTACAGTATGGTTTACCTTTATTTGATTTTTTTATTTACAAGATCTTTATGATCTTCGATTGTTATTATTTTGAATTCTTATTTGATGAACAAACCAAGAAAAATCACGTGACAAGATGGCGATGTGGTCGTAACAAAAATATCGGACCAATATTTTACATTGTATGATATTCCGTTTATATTTTAAGGTTTTGTGACAAGCAATGTGTATATAACATGGAACACTCGGCTGCAAAGTAATTATAAAAACACAGTTACAAATGTATTTTTTGAAGTGCTTGAAAATTGGACAATGAAACTTTCAGTGTAGTTAGTTCATTATTGCACGGACACGTTATCGGCTCTATTTGCCCAGGAAACACTCTGAAATATTTGTCGAGTAAACTGTTAAATAATATAGGGCGTCTTAAATATGAGAAATTCATTTTTTTCTACACCGTGCGCAAATTTAATAAAACTATCATCACAAATTGACTTGATTGACCTGAAGAAAAATAAAACTTTGCTCAGAATCTTATTAATCTACTTACTGATCCGTCAAAACCCACTTTGACTAACGTCACTCTAAGTAAGGCGGACATAAACAATATTGCTTCGGTTTTGGACTCCACATTCGAAACAAAACTAAATACATAGCTGGAATCCTTTGTTAAAAATGGTGTCCGTAGTTCTTGATGGTTTCAGGGAACGAAATGGAAACGCTGCGTAATAAAAACAAGCAACTCAAGACTAGAATCAAACAATTGGAATTTGTTGCGGATTCTGCCGAGCAATATAGCCCTCAAAATATCTAACGCATTTCTGGTATCACTGAAAAAAACTAAAAAAACCGACACGCTAGTACGTTAAATGAAAGATACCATAGGCGCAACCTTTGCGTTAGAGGACATCGACCGTTCCCATCGAGTAAGACGTCTTTCAAGTGGTGGGGTCGATGCGGCCCCTCGGGCTATCATAGTCAAGTTTACGTCTTACAGATATCGTTAGAAATTCTTTAATGCACGTAAATTGGCCAAAGACTGTGGTTATGATGGAGTCTTCATTAATGAAGATCGCACCAGATTCCGTAATGTCTCCTTAACTAGGTGCGAAAACTCGGGAAGACCAAATGCCTCCTACAATATGCGCATGCGTAGATGTCGACACTTCAAATTTTTCTGAGCTCGTCTGAAAATCTAAAAAACAAACACCAAAATGCTTAAATTTGGTAGGCCTACTGGTTTGCCTATGAACACTAAATTCAGTGCTGGAGTTTTTTTCTATGCATTTTAGATGAATTGAAACTCGATCTTTTTTATTATTTCAAAAGATAAAACGATGGGCTGTGACGTCATACACCCGCCATTTTTGACGGAATTCTTTGTTTGCTTTATGTCAACCATGTTTGTTCTGTAACAAAGGATGGTTTAGGCATAGTTTGCTTAGTTCGGTTGTACACACATTTAAGCCACCATGGTATCAGTGCACTACAGAGAGTAGTGGTCAACATAATGATTCCCCAAACATCATATTTACATCATTTACAACTGGCCCCGAGTCCATGCACAAACAAACATTGTTTAAATTCTCTAAACGGTATATTCTGCCTAGCCGTAAAGGTATGAAAAGAAGCAATTTATACTTGAATTAAATACCGGTGACATTGGCCCATGATGCGCAAATTAACCCCGGTCCCACACCACCAAAATACCCCTGCGACCACTGTGGTAAAGCTGTTGGGTGGAAACAGGAACCATCCAGTGCGACTCCTGTGACACATGCACTGGGATGAATCAGGTATACACCCAAGAACACATAGAATACAATTCATATTCATGGCAATGTCTTAATTATGGGTTGCCAAGTTTCAATTCAAGCTTTTTTGATACAAGTAATTCAATGTCACTCCTATCTGACCCAAATAATTACAGCACCCTGGATGTTTCAGATGCTGAATTTACTTAAACTTCAACACCAAAAAAGACAAATACGTTCAGAAAACAAACCAAGGACATGTAAGTTGAAATAATTTAATATAAACCTCCGCTGTATTATGAATAAAAATGGTGAATATCATACACTGGTCGACCATGACAAACCAGATTTTTTTTATCGGGAGAGAGACATGGCTCTCCCCTCATATATGCTCATCAGAGTTTCTCCCAAATGGCTTCAAGCTTTTCAGAGAGGACCGAAAGGGTACACAGAAGCACAGCGATGGTGTATTCATCATGGTGAGTAACACACCTATATTCTCCCAAGAACCACAATTTAAAAGTGATTGTGAGATAATATGGACTAAGCTGCAAGTAACTACAACCCAGCCACTCTACATAGGTGCATATTATAGACCTCATGAATGTGATGAACATAGCCTTCTTGAACTTCGGAAATCTCTCTAGAAGGTAAGCGAGCATCCTGGTACCATATTATTAATAGGTGACTTGAGCCTACCCAAAATAGACTGGAAACCAGATAAACCTTCTATACTAACATCGTGCGAACATAGAGGCAGTATGAAAAGAAATACTCAATGATTTTAACCTTATACGAGTAGTCAAAGAATCTACTCGCTTCGACAATGTCCTTGATCTTTTCTTCACAACGAATGAAACACTGGTTGAGAAAATCTCCATTTTACCTGGTCTTAGTGATCATGACATTGTATGTGTTGAGGCTAACCTTAAACCAAGACTAATGAAGATCAAACCCCATCAGGTATACATATACAGAAAGGCAAACAGGGAGCTCTTTAGAAATAAGAATCTTTAAGGGTTCGTTCTACATTAATTGTCATGGTAAGTCGGTACAAAACCTCTGGAATGAGTTTACAGAACACTTAGACAAATTTCAATCTGAATGTGTGCCATCCAAGTTACTAAGAGGTAAGAGGTTGCTACCCTTGATCACACAGGGCATAAGGCGGGCAATAAGAAAACGTTACAGGCTCTATGGCCGTTTCAAGCGTACCAAATGCCCCAAAACCAGAAGTCATATTACCAGATGGAGGCACGCTGTCAGAAACAAAATACAACTGGCTGATAGTTAGTATTTAGAGGACTTATTAGATATGAATACCACTAAAGACCCTGAAAATAACAAAGTAAACACTAAGCGTCTTTTTACCTACCTAAAGAGTGCTAGGAAGGACAGTGAGGGCATCGCACCACTACAATCTGAACACAAGCTTCACTCCGACATCATTGACAAAGCGAACATACTAAATAGACAGTTTCAGTCAGTGTTTTCAGGTAGAAACCCAATAAATAGTGATGACACAGCAACAAAACAGGTAACAATATCAACATGTCTGACATAGACATATCCAATTCTGGGATCCTGAAGCTAAAAGCCAATCTCGACCCCTCCAAAGCTGCTGGCCAAGACAGGTTGAAACCTTTGGTGCTGAAGGAATTAAGATCGGAGATTGCACCAATCTTAAAAGTAATTTTTCAGCATTCATTGGAACAGGACCAAGTACCAAAAGAACGGACGACAGCAAACGTGACACCACTTTTTAAGAAGGGAGACAGGTCATTTGCGGCTAATTACCGCCCAATTTCTCTTACCTGCATTCTTTGTAAGGTGCTATATGTATAGTAGCCTCAAACCTAATCAGGCATCTGAACAGAAACAACATGCTAAATGACATGCAGCATGGTTTTAAAGAGAAAAGATCTTGTGAAACACAACTTATTATGCAAACAGAGAATTTGACAAAATGTTGCAGCAAGGGCAAGCAAACAGACCTCATCCTCCTCGACTTTAGTAAGGCATTTGACAAGGCTAACCATGAGAAACTGCTCCCAAAACTCAAGTCCTATGGAGTCAAATGTAACTCTCTACACTGAATTAGAGCATTTCTTTGTGACCGGACACAGACTGTAGTTATTGAGGGTGAAGAATCTGGTAAAATTGAAGTTACTTCAGGGGTACCTCAGAGTTCTGTCTTTGGTCCTATCTTATTCCTTGCCTACATTAATGATCTGCCTGAAAGTATCACCTCACAAGTATGGTTATTCGCAGATGATACAGCTGCATACCTTACGATCAACGATAAAAAGACAGACAATCAGATTTTACAGACTGACTTTCACAAACTTCAGAGATGGGAAGCCTTGTCGAATATGGAATTCAATCCATCAAAATGTTAAGTTGTCCACATAACAAGGTAGAAAAAACTCAAACCAACAAGGTACATACTTCATGGACAGGTTCTAAAGACAACTGAAAATGCTCGCTATCTTGGTGGAGACATCTCGAATATTTTTTCATGGAATACCCACATAGACAGAGTTGCTGCCAAGGCAAACAGCACCCTAGGCTTTGTCAAAAGGAACATCAAGGCAAAGTCCTCCAAGATCAGAGAGTGTGCCTACAAAACCTTGGTCCGCCCCCAGTAAGAGTATGAAAGTATGAATTTTGACCCCCTTACCAGGTCCAATATTGAAAATCTTGAAAGAGTTCAGAGACGTGCAACACGCTGGATCATTAATAATTATTCCCATCACTCCAGTGTTACTAACGTGTTACAAAGACTGGGTTGGTAAACCTTAGAGCAGCGCCGGGCAGATGCGCGTTTATGCCTCCTTTACATAATTGTTCAAGAATTGGTCGCTATCTCCATACCTCATTACTTGGAAGCTAACCACTGGGTATCAAGATATTGTCACTCTATGTCTTTCAAACAGAATCACACAAGGATTACTACAAGTATTCATTATTTCCCCTTACTACAGTACAGTGGAACTCGTTACCTACAGATGTTGTACTCCTGCAATACTTTGATTCATTCAAGCTTGCAGTTAGCCAGCTACAGCACGTTAAACCATGATAATTTTGAGTTTGTTTATAATCTTCCTTTATCTTGTCGAACTGTTTTAACACTATTTTACCGTTTTCCTTATTATACTTCACTGTTCCTTTTTCTATTAATACAAGATACGACGCGCAGCTGCCTGATTATGCATGTGAAGGCGTGTGGCAAAATATAAAGATAGATAGATAGGTGCTCAAGATCTGTTGATGGGAACATTCTTATCAGAGACGATAACAAAAGAATCCACAGGACGGTTAAGGAGTCTGATTTAGCGCCTTTCCAAACTCCTGTCACAGTCACAACCACCAACATTGATATAAACATTGGCTACTGACTAAACTTTTTGATGCAGTTGACGACCGTCAAAGCGAAATATTTGTTTGTACATATTGATATTGCGATACGATATAATCCCAATACTTCGCATGGGTAATATAAAAAAGTATAACCTAGTGTTATTTATAGATAATAGCTTTTCCCTGGCTTGATGATTACGATGTTAATACTTTTTTAAATCTTACCCTATTTTGGATGAGGACAGTATCGTACGGAACATTGTCTTACTAATTGCAATTGAAATGTTATCTCCCTTGTATTGCAATTTTCAAATAATGTACAAGCTGATGTTCAAATTTAATTGTTTATTATACATTACGTGTATCATATATGTACTTTACCACGCTAGTCTCAATTTAGAAATGAAACATTTAAAGTTTCCAGTTTAAAAAGCTAAATAAGTAATTATAATAAAATGTACTGGATTACTGTATCCTATCTTCAACCTTAAGTTTACTCAAATAATGTTAATTGTCATTCTCCAATTTTATTATTTTTTATTTTTTTATGGTGCGACACTTTGGAATGGGGTACTGTTGACTTTCATTAGCCACTGCATATAAATGGTTATTATTGCAATTAATGCAAACATATAGTTGCAGTGATGCCTGCTTCTTTTTCATATGCTTGGAATATAATGAATTTCAGTGTTAACAAAGCATCTGCCAACATGAAAAGTTTCAATGCTTTTGGTCTATCTCATATAACCATACTAGTCATAATTTCAATTTGCATTTGTGATGTTAAACTTTTTTTCCATTGTTTGCCATATTCGTAGCAACCGTCCGAACTATACTATATACCCGCATTACACTAACAAAACAATGCGTTCCAAATAAATATATATTTGTATCAACTATTGCGATCTTCCTTGGATATCATCTTCAATTAAAAACATGATACGCAAAGGAAAACTTCTATATAAAAAAGCCAAACGTACAAATTCCGAAATTCATTGCGGCAAGTTCCGAAAACTTCGCAACAATGTTATACGACTCATAAGAAAGAGCAAAGATGAGCAGTTTTTTAAAACTTGCTGAAAAATAAAATCTGAAAATAAATCCGCGAAATCAATGTGGTGAACAATGAAACCGATATTAAATACAAATACCAAAAAAAAACATTCCTCCTCTTCAATATAATGTCTCAATATTATCAAACAATACTGATAAAGCTAATTTACTCAACGATTATACCTCCATCAAACCATAACAACCTCAGGGATATTGTTTCAACTCCAGACATTATTGTTAGGAAAAACAGTAGGACCAGGCACAGTCAATAATTACATTTTACGTGAATTGAGCTTTGAATTAGCAGAACCACTTTGTAATTTATATAACCATTCATTACATAGCGATACAGTTAAAAGTATATTGAGGGAAGCCAATGATTGCTAACTTTTTAAATCAGGTGACGCGACACTAATATCAAATTATAGACCAATATCATTGCTTTCAAAACCATAAGATTATAACATTGTTGCAATCTGGTTTTGTTCCAGGAGATTCAACAACTAACCAATTAGTTAACCCATACAATTAATTTCTTTTGCCAATCAATTACTTCAGGTAAAGAAATTAGGGCAATCTTCCGTGATATCTCCAAGGCTTTTGATCGTGTTTGGCACCATCGACTGTAAGTTAAACTGGAAGCTGCTTGTAAATCTTGAAATCTGCTTTCTTGGTTCGAAAGTTACATTTGCAACATGAAACAACGCATAGTGTTAACTGGTGCTACATCAGACAGGGTTTACATAAAAGCAGATGTACCACAAGGCTCTATCCTGTGTCCTCTCTTATTCTTATTATACACTAATGATATTGTTGATGATATCAACTCAAATATTCGCAACTCATAAAGTATCCAAACTATGCATACACGTGCAAACTATCTCTGCAACTCTGGAATACTCTTGCAGAGAGAATCGGTAACTCTGAATCTGTCTCATCTTTAAAGTATGCACTTAAATCTCAACTTAATATATCTTCAATTTCAAATGATTTTCTGTTTAAAACAAGAAAACTTCAATTTCTACATACACGTCTCCATACCATATGCAGTGTATTTAACAATGACTTGATTTACAAAAAAACATGATTGATGCAAAATTGAAGACGCAGAACATGTTCTACTGCATTGCATCTCATATCACGACTCAGGAACAGTACTTGAAAGAGCATTACCAGCCAATCTGCGCATAACTACCCATCTACTTCTCTTTGAAGATGAAATTTCTTTTATCGATACAAATATTATCATATTCAGTGCAGTACATAGCGCTTCCAATGTCACATATGAAGTTTTAACTGCCATGAACGTTAATAAATCCTCCCATCCCAATGTCGCCCATACTTCCCCCTAATATGTATTTAAAATATTGCATTTTATAATATTCAAGTTTTCCGCAACTTTAATTTCCATTCTTATATATCTTTCCATTCGATCGTTATTATAAAATTAATGTTGTTATTTTGTATACTTAACTAGAAATCCACATTTGTCATCATAGTTTGTGTAATTGTATTATATTTAGGAGAGGTTTTCTATAAGCTTATCTTTCATTTCAATCCTTTTTGACAAAACTGTTTGTAAATATGTAAAATTGTAAGATATTCGAAATAAAATTCAAAAGTTTTAACCAAACTAAGACCTTACCAAAGTGAAATTATTATTTGATCGACATCTTACTGAATAGTTGGTTATTGACCATTACAAATCACCGTCCCTGATTTCTCTCCAATCAGTTGTGTTGTTAAATCCCAATAAAAAAGCAGGGAAGTCTATTCCTGTCCCATAATTCATAGCACTTAAGTGCTTATCAAGTAGTGACGTCATTAACTTCCGCTGAAACAACTTAAATGGCCAATTACCGTGCTCAAAGTCAAAGGGCCTGGGAACTCTACGAGGTATGTCCCAAAAATAATAGAAAGCATTTAGAAATGAAACTTTTACTGTTTCAATCCATACAAAACTTGGCATGAATATTTTTCCATATTTAAACTATAAGCCTGCAACATTTCGATATCGTACACCACCATTTAACCATAATTTTGACAAGTCAAGTTGACATTCAAATGATAGGTCTTTTTTCGAAGTATGAACAGCTGTGCAAAACACAATTTTTGTTGTATTGCACCCACTTCTGGTATATGTTACGTACTATGATGACTCATAGATCCTTATTACAGAATGTACACTCAGTCTCATGGCCCGGAGGTACTGAAAATGCTTTTCATGAAGATCTGACTTGAAACCCAGGAAAACCACACAGGATTTCGGTCGTCCTCATCGCTGATGGTCAATTACTTTCGTCTCACCATTGGAAACAAGTTTATACCACCGACAGATACGATTCCAGGATATGTCTTCTGTTAAAGAGTGTGAAATGTGAAATAAACTTCAGAGTATCCTTTTGTGTCATATTACACCCAATAAAATTTTTACCACACTCCATATTTTCACTCTAGGCGTGACGTCGTCCAATTCTTTTACTATTCAAATTCGAAAGTGTGCATTATATTCAAATGTTTATCGATAACATCGAATTTTTAAACAACATTCGCATATGATCGGAAGTTATGTCCCCTGTTATTTTATAACATTTGGCACGATACTGAGGAAATTGTTTGCTTTCCAAGGAAATGTTGTTTTTTTAAATAGCGTATAATTTCAAAATCCCCCGTACTTCTAAAATCGCTTTACTATGTTGACCTTTGCATGAATTTAATGATGACTGAAAGTTGATTTGATGTGTCAAGACAATAGAAGATGTGTCAATCTATCTATTGTTACCATTGATAAGCATGTAACGCCCTAAATACAAAAATGACAGGGTCGTCCTTTTACTTTTTGGTCATACCTCGTATTGTGAAGATTTCGTTCCAAACCTGAGACGGACAGAGGTGCATTATCATGGTCTTGCTGTGTTCTTTGCAAAGACAATTAGGGGATACTGAAATGGCGTTCATCCGTCCGTCTGTCTGTCGGTCATAATAAATCATATTTTGAACCAACTGATTTGTGGACACAACGCGTTACCACAAAACTGATATCCAGTAAGTAGATGATATGCCATTAGGTTTCAATGATATGAGTTATGACCATTTTGAAATCAAAATCATTTGCAACTGCGTTTCAGCTTATAACTATTGAAACCATTTATGAGGACAGAATTTTATGAAATGATGATTTCATGAAATAATTACCTTCATTTGTTAATGGCTAATTTCCTCTAAGGTCAAGGTCAATGTGGTCACTCACTCTCTCTCCCTTTCCCCCCACTCTCTCTCTCTCTCTCTCTCTCTCTCTCTCTCTCTCTCTCTCTCTCAGTTATTGTCCCACTTGCAATTCATGTTCAATCGGACCATCATCCATGTTTTGATTGACGTTTTTTATTTACGTCTTCATCGTATGATGTGACGATAGGGCCAAGAACGAGGAAAGACTCCCCATCACCAATATTTAATCTATTCTGTTGCAGGTTTGCTACCGGCCGTTCCAATGTAGTAATCATTGTCGCCACTTTGTCTGTGTCTCATTCTTATTATCTTCATTCTTGGTATTGAATATGTGCGATTTTAATGGACGAGTTTTTTTAATGCTGCACTCCATGCGGAACAATATTTTTCTAATAAAGTAGAAAAAACAAATAAGAAACAATGTATTTGTTTGCATTTAGAAATTCACATTTCAACGATTTAATGAAACGTTTGATTTAAAAAAAAATGTATTTTGACAAATGACGACCGTTCTTATACTTTATCATTTATACCACAGCATTCCGTTACCAACGATACGCACCTTGTATCAAAGTAATTAAAATAACTTATATTTATCAACCAATCAATTAGTTACTTGAACATTTATAATGCTAAGGGTGGTGAAAACGTTAATGTGATTTATATATTCCTTGAACCGTAAGGTAAAACACAACCGTCTACAAATAGAACGTATACAACAAGAGTAGACGGCAGTTGTAGGAAGCAGTCTCAGTGTCTCAGTGTAAGGATAAACATAAGCAGCAATGAATTCCAAGGCTTTAGTGGTTTTCGTTCTTTGTAGTCTGATGGCTCTGCAAATGTCGTCAGTGGAAGGTACGTATATTAAGTTTGAATGACTTGGAGAACGTGTTGTTAACATCGAATATAGAGGCGGATCACGTGTTAGATTATCGCCGTGAGCGAACCATTTCATCGGAAAATATAGGGAACATTCTCAATAAACCCGTGTTGTATTCATCCATAAATCGAGTATGATATTTTCATTTTTGTATAGAGTTTTCTAGAACGTGTTTTACACTTCAAATGAATTCTTTAATCAGACAGCACGGACTTTCTTAACACTATTATTGAATGCTGTTTGGCGGCTTGCTATAGAATGTCGCCCAAATACTATCACAACCTCATTATTGAATGCTGTGTGGCGGCTGATTTTAGAATGTCGTCCCAATACTATCAGAACCTCAATATTGAATGCTCTGTGGCGGCTGTCTGTAGAATGTCGCTCCAATACTATCACAACCTCATTATTGAATGCTGTGTGGCGGCTGGCTGTGGAATATTGCTTCAATACTTTTACAGCCTCATTATTACATGTAAATGCTGTGTGGTGGCTGGCTGTAGAATATTGCTTCAATACTATTACAGCCTCATTATTGAATGCAGTGTGGCGTATGGCTGTAGAATATTGCTTCAATACTATTACAGCCTCATTATTGAATGCTGTGTGGCGGCTGTCTGTAGAATGTCGCTCCGATACTATCACAACCTCATTATTGAATGCTGTGTGGCGGCTGGCTGTGGAATATTGCTTCAATACTTTTACAGCCTCATTATTACATGTAAATGCTGTGTGGTGGCTGGCTGTAGAATATTGCTTCAATACTATCACAACCACATTATTGAATGCTTTGTGGCAGCTGGCTGTAGAAAATCGCTGCACTACTACTGTGAAATCATTAATTTTCGTGGGGTACTAATTTTCGTGGATTTCGTGGGGTCTAAACAACGAAATCAAATACCCACGAACTTAGTTTACGCAATAATGTAATGCTGTCAGTATAAATTACCTTTCTTTTCATATGCCTACGTGCATCGCATTGTGGTAAATAATTCATTATTTATTTATGTATTTTCTTTCGTCATATTGCATCAATATTTACATTGATGATTTTGTAAATAGTGCAAGAATTTTTTATTACACATATCATCTTTAATTCATAGACGTGTGTGTGTAGCGAGATGTGTTATAATTTACTCTACTTCAATCAAATGTCAGAGTTGCTAAAAATAGACCGTCAACTTGAAGCAAAATGCTATCGAGTTGAAACAATGTGACGTTTAGGCTTACGGTAAACAGTGTAAAGAAAGTGTAAAACATTGTAAAAGGACAGTATGCGTGCGTACAAAGAAAACTAAAACACAAGTTTCAAGTGAAGTAACATCTTTTATTTAGTGGTATTTTTTTATTCTATTATATACTTGTTTCATTTTATGATTAAATAAATGGTGATACATTTCATCTGCATCTTCCAGTTAAAGGTTAGGAGTCTTTTAATGAATAAAACAAACAAATCTCTTAAAAGACGCAGCACATTAGTTTACTGTCCATTTTCAATGTCACGTGACGTGGCACTATTGTTATTTACACCGGGCCTGCGTTCTGGGTAGTGAAATTTTCAAAAATTTATATACGCCGTTATGTATTTTGAAAAAAAAGTTTTGCATGTTAGTAGCACCGAATGTTTGTTACAGAGACTGCATCCGTCATTATTTTGGGTCGTTACATTATCATACATTTGTATAGCCGTTAACTAGTCATATATGTGCATAGCTGTAAAATCGCCATATATTTGTATAGCTGTTACATCGTCATATATTTGTATAGCTGTTACATTATCATATATTTGTATAGCTGTTACATCGTCATATATTTGTATAGCCGTTACATTACCATATATTTGTAAAGCTGTTACATCGCGATATATTTGTATAGCTGTTACGTCGTCATATATTTGTATAGTCGTTACGTCGTAATGTATAGCCGTTACATCGCCATATATATGTATAGCCGTTACATCATCATATATTTGTATAGCCGTTATGTCGTCCTATATTTGTTTAACTGTTACATCGTCATATATTTGTATAGTCGTTACGTCGTCATGTATAGCCGTTATGTCGTCATACATTTGTATAGCCGTTACATCATCATATATTTTTATAGTCGTTACGTTGTCATATATTTGTATAGCTGTTATGTCGTCATATATCTGTATAGCCGTTATGTCGTCATATATTTGTAAAGCCGTTGCATCGCGATATATTTGTATAGCCGTTACGTAGCCATATATATGTATAGCTGTTACATCATCATATATTTGTATATCCGTTACGTAGTCATATATTTATATAGCCGTAACATCACCATATATTTGTATAGCCGTTACATCACAATATATTTGTAAAGCCTGTTACATCGCGATATATTTGTATAGCTGTTACGTCGTCATATATTTTTATAGTCGTTACGTCGTAATGTATAGCCGTTACATCGCCATATATATGTATAGCCGTTACATCATCATATATTTGTATAGCTGTTATGTTGTCCTATATTTGTATAACTGTTACATCGTCATATATTTGTATAGTCGTTACGTCGTCATGTATAGCCGTTATGTCGTCATACATTTGTATTGCCGTTACATCATCATATATTTGTATAGTCGTTACGTTGTCATATATTTGTATACCTGTTATGTCGTCATATATCTGTATAGCCATTACGTCGTCATATATTTGTAAAGCCGTTGCATCACAATATATTTGTATAGCCGTTACCTAGCCATATATATGTATAGCTGTTACATCATCATATATTTGTATATCCGTTACGTAGTCATATATTTATATAGCCATAACATCACCATATATTTGTATAGCCGTTACATCACGATATATTTGTAAAGCCATTACATCGCGATATATTTGTATAGCTGTTACGTAGCCATATCTATGTATAGCTGTTACATCATCATATATTTGTATAGCCGTTACGTAGCCATATATATGTATAGCTGTTACATCATCATATATTTGTATAACCGTTACGTAGTCATATATTTGTATAGCTGTTACATCATCATATATTTGTATAGCCGTTACGTAGTCATATATTTGTATAGCCATTACGTCATTAAATATTTGTAAAGCCATTACGTCGTTATATATTTGTATAGCCGTTACGTAGTCATATATTTGTATAGCCGTTACGTCGTTATATATTTGTAAAGCCATTACTATTTATATATTTGTATAGCCGTTACGTCATTATATATTTGTATAGCCGTTACGTAGTCATATATTTTGTATAGCCGTTACGTCTATATATTTGTAAAGCCATTACGTAGTTATATATTTGTATAGCCATTACGTCGTTATATATTTGTAAAGCCGTTACGTCGTCATATATTTATATAGCTGTTACGTCGTTATATATTTGTATAGCCTTTACGTCGTCATATATTTGTATAGCCGTAACATCAGCATATATTTGTATAGCCGTTACATTGCCATATATATGTATAGCCGTTACGTCATTATATATTTGTATAGCCGTTACGTCGTTATATATTTGTATAGCAATTACGTCGTCATATATTTGTATAGCCGTTACATCGTTATATATTTGTATAGCCGTTACATCGTTATATACTTGTATAGCCGTTACATCGACATATATTTGTATAGCCGTTACGTAGCCATATATATGTATAGCCGTTACGTCATTATATATTTGTATAGCCGTTACGTTGTTATATATTTGTATATCCATTACGTCATCATATATTTGTATAGCTGTTACATCGCCATATATTTGTATAGCCGTTTCGTAGCCATATATTTGTATATCCGTTACATTGTCATATATGTGTATAGCTGTTACGTCGTTATATATATTTGTAAAGCGGTTACATCGCCATATATTTGTATAGCCATTACGTAGCCATATATATTTGTATAGCCATTATGTCGTCATATATGTGTATAGCCGTTACGTCATAATATTTTTGTAAAGCCTTTACGTCGTCATATATTTATATAGCCGTTATGTCGTCCTATATTTGTAAAGCTGTTATGTCGTCATATATTTGTATAGCCGGAACGTCGTCATGTATTTGTATAGCCGTTACGTCGTCATATATATTTGTATAGCCGTTACGTCGTCATATATTTGTATAGCCGTTACGTCGTTATATATATTTGTATAGCCTTTACGTCGTCATATATTTGTATAGCCGTAACATCAGCATATATTTGTATAGCCGTTACATTGCCATATATATGTATAGCCGTTACGTCATTATATATTTGTATAGCCGTTACGTCGTTATATATTTGTATAGCAATTACGTCGTCATATATTTGTATAGCCGTTACGTCGTTATATATCTGTATAGCCGTTACATCGTTATATACTTGTATAGCCGTTACATCGACATATATTTGTATAGCCGTTACGTAGCCATATATATGTATAGCCGTAACGTCATCATATATTTGTATAGCCGTTACGTCGTTATATATTGGTATAGCCGTTACCTCGTTATATATTTGTATATCCGTTACGTCTTCATATATTTGTATAGCCGTTACATCGCCATATATTTATATAGCCGTTTCGTAGCCATATATTTGTATATCCGTTACATCGTCATATATGTATAGCCGTTACGTCGTTATATATATTTGTATAGCTGTTACCTCGTTATATATTTGTAAAGCCATTACTATTTATATATTTGTATAGCCATTACGTAGTCATATATTTGTATAGCCGTTACGTCGTTATATATTTGTATAGCCATTACGTAGTCATATATTTGTATAGCCGTTACGTCATTTTATATTTGTAAAGCCATTAAGTAGTTATATATTTGTATAGCCGTTACGTCATTATATATTTGTAAAGCCGTTACGTCGTCATATATTTATATAGCCGTTACATCGTTATATATTTATATAGCCTTTACGTCATCATATATTTGTATAGCCATAACATCACCATATATTTGTATAGCCGTTACATTGCCATATATATGTATAGCCGTTACAGTCTTTATATATTTGTATAACCGTTATGTCGTTATATATTTGTATAAGCAATTACGTTGTCATATATTTGTATAGCCGTTACGTCGTTATATTTGTATAGCCGTTACATCATCATATATTTGTATAGCCATAACATCACCATATATTTGTATAGCCGTTACATCGACATATATTTGTATAGCCTGTTACATTGCCATATATATGTATAGCCGTTACATCGTTATATATTTGTATAACCGTTACTGTCGTTATATATTTGTATAGCAATTACTGTTGTCATACATTTGTAAAACCATTACGTCGTCATATATTTGTATAGCCGTTACGTCGGTATATATATTTGTATAGCCGGTACGTCGTCATGTATTTGTATAGCCGTTATGTCATCATATATATGTGTATAGCCATTACATCGTCATATATTTGTATAGCCATTAAGTCTAATATACTTGTAAAGCCTTTACGTCGTCATATATTTATATAGCCGTAACATCACCATATATTTGTTAAGCCGTTACATCACCATATATATGTATAGCCGTTACATCGTTATATATTTCTATAGCCATTACGTCATTATATATTTGTATTGCCATTACGTCGTCATATATTTATATAGCCGTTACCGTCGTTATATATTTGTTTCATCGCTATATATTTGTATAGCCGTTACGTAGCCATATATATGTATAGCCTGTTACATTATCATATATTTGTATAGCCGTTATGTCATCCTATATTTTTATAGCCGTTACGTCGCCATACATTTGTTTAGGTCGTTCAGCATCATCCATTTGTATAGCTGTTACTGTCGTCATATGCTTGTAAAGTCGTTACGTCGTCATGTATAGTCATTACGTCGTCATATATTTGTACAGCCGTTACGTGGTCATATATATATGTATAGCCGTTACGTCGCCATATTATGAATAGCCGTTACATCCTCATATATATGTATAGATAGCCGTTATGTCGTTCTATATTTGTATAGCTGTTACGTCGTCATTTATTTGTATAGTCATTATGTCGTAATGTATTGCCGTTAGTCGTTCAGCGTCATACATTTGTATAGCTGTTACAGTCGTCATTTGCTTGTCAAGTCGTTACGTCGTCATGTATAGTCATTACGTCGTCATACATTTGTACAGCCGTTACGTCGTCATATATATGTATTGCCGTTACGTCGTCATATTATGAAAAGGCGTTATATGTGTATAGCCTTTACATCGTCCTATATTTGTATAGCCGTTACGTCATCAAAGATTTATATTGCCAGAACGTATTCATATATTTGTATAGCCGTGACATCGCCATATATTTGTATAGCTGTTACGTCTCCATATAATTTTATAGTTCTTTCCTCTTCATATATTTGTATAGCATGTATGTTGCTTAATATTTGAATATCAATTACGTCGTCATATAGATGTATAGTCGTTACGTCGTCTTGTATAGTCGTTACATCGCTATATGTATGTAAAGTCTTTACATCGCTATATATTGCTATAGCCGTTATGACGTCAAATATAAATATTTAACCGTTACATCGTCATATATTTGTACAGCCGTTTTGGTGTCATATAATTGTATGTGCATTAAACTACAACGTATGACACATTAATATAATTATTAGGGCACACAAGCGATCGTTCAGTAAACTCACAAGTGACAATACAATAGTACTTTCCTAGTAAAAAAGACAAGTCAAATGACCGTACAGAGTTACTTGGACACTGCATGGAAATAAATATGTATAACTTCTAAAATAGAACATTTGTTTTAATATCATATAAAGATAATTGTCTAGTAATATCAGCAGTATTAACCTGTAAAATTAAAATTGTTATAGAAAGATTTTTTTTTAAAAAACAAAATTGGCTGTTTTACAACATCAAATGGAATTATTGAAGGTGAGTAAACGGTATAACGGGTTCGGAAAAATATCGATATCGGCAAGAAATCCTATACATTCATTGATAGGAAACACAGGCAATGGTAACTGGTAATTGGAAGGCTACTGTTACAATTTAAGTCAATCATTACAAGTGGAAGTCTTTGAAAACTTTGAAAACATACCTGAACATCTGCCGAAACTTTCGAGCGCTGTCGCTTCATTACTCACAAATGACTGTACTGAACTCAATATTTCCAAGTGACTATACAATTCGTTTATACATTGTGATCTAAACCGGCATAGAATATTCCATATAACTTCTAACCTATATATATCATGTCTATTAGGTGTTTTATTTTATAGTAAATAATAAAAAATGAAGGCTTGTCATTCATAGAGAGTACCAAATGAAAGAAGTGAAACTTACATTTTAATGTTTGTCAACATTTGCACTATCAAAATATGATGAGAAAGTATGGGTCAAGTGTCATGTTCTGCTCAGTGTGTACACTGCTGACAAAGTGAAAGTAGATTTCCGAAATCATGTATTCATGCACCAATTTCTAAGCATCAATCTTTCTTCTTCTTATTTCACAATTCAAACATGACAAAGCTGTCAAAATATTTAAAATACATCAATAATTCCATTCAAATAAAAAAAATATATTAGCCGTTACGTCGTCATATATTCGTATAGCCGTTCCGTCGTCATATATTCGTATAGCCGTTCCATCATATATTCGTATAGCCGTTACGTGGTCATGTATTTGTATAGCCGTTCCGTCGTCATATATTCGTATAGCCATTCCGTCGTCATATATTAGCCGTTAGGTCGTTATATATTCGTATAGCCGTTCCGTCGTCATATATTCGTATACCCATTACGTCATCATATATACGTATGGTCGTTACGTCGTCATAGATTAGTCATTAGTCGTCATATTGCCATTTAAACGATTTATGTGTATAAGTACTACTGATGAAAAAATGAATATGCATATTTCAGGCATTTGCTACAGATATGTATGTAGAAGGCGCTGTAGATACCGACCACCAAGGTATGAGGAGTACGCCTTCAGATATCTCTGGCCTCTTGCTTGTGGTCGCTGGGCTGTTAGACGCTGGGGAATCAAGGCCTGCTGTGTAACCTATGGCAGATACTAATCCAGATATGATACAGTGGACGTAATGTTAGTCTTCTTCAACTTTGCTTAACATCATTTTTAAATCTTTTGTTATTTCGTCACTTTTAATAATGTGTATACGAGGGGTCATTCTCAATATCGTTGCCAAATCTCATTAGATGAAAATGAGATATCAGATATATTTACATGTGTTATATTTAATCAAACTAAAAACTATCTGAAAGTCGATTAAACTGCAGTACCTAATTTTGAAACAGATGCTCACCGATAAAAAGCGTTCATTTTAGCAATAATTAAAACTGTTTCATAAACAATATTACATTTTAAACTAAATCTGTGGTTGTTTTGCATTGCATTTTAAACGAATTATTTTGCTTTCTTGCATTGCATTTTTAAATATATTTTTTACTTTTTTGCATTGCAATTTAAACTAATTATGGTACGTTTTTACATTACAGAATAGTGTTGCGAAAGGGTCACGTGATAGGATATTAACAGCGAATACATTACGCGTTCCACACGATATACAAGAACATATGTGTTTATTAATTTTGCAATCTGTTTATTTATTGCCTTTGTCTGTGTCTTATTATTTGTATTAGTCTGTCTACGATCTATTTTCTGATATGATATAAAATATAATTTGATGATTCTTCAATTGGTTATTTTTTTTATTAATTTGACTATGTGTTTACGTATGCGTGTAAATGTGCATTTGTTAATGACTTCTTCATGGTAAATACTTCTAAACAAATTGCCTTCTTTACCATATATAATAACCATACAGCTGCTTTGTTTACCTTATGTATTTGCCATACTGCTGCTTTGTTTACCTTATATACTCACCATTAAGCCGACTTGTTTACCTTATATACTTACCATACAGCTGCCTTGTCTACTTTATAAATTAAGGAGACTAGTGGTAGAGCGTCCACCTCGCATGCGGAAGGTCGTGGGTTCAATCCCCGGCCGGGTCATACCAAAGACTTAAAAACTGGTACTAGAAGCTTCCTCGCTTGACGCTCAGCATTTAGAGGAGAGTTCTAGGTCTGGTCGGCCTGGTGTCAGTATAATGTGACTGGATGAGGTATCATACTATTGTCTGCGGCACGATACTCAAGTGTGAGATAGCTTTGAATACTGTTTTAAGTAGACACCGTCGCAATATCACTGAAAAATTATGGAAAGCGAGGCTAACATCTGTTAAAACAATAATGTTATATAATGTACAAACATAGTACAGAATACATGGAGAGGTGAGTGAGGAACAACAGTTAACATAATAATGTTATATAATGTACAATCATAGTATAAAACACATGGAGGGGTGAGTGGCGAACATCTGTTCACACAATAACGTTATATAATGTACAATCATAGTAAAGACACATGGAGGGCTGAGTGACAAACATCTGTTAACACAATAAGGTTATATAATGTACAATCATAGTAAAGACACATGGAGGGCTGAGTGACAAACATCTGTTAACACAATAACGTTATATAATGTACAATCATAGTCAAGACAAATAGAGGGGTGAGTGGCAAACATCTGTTAACACAATAACGTTATATAACGTACAGTCGTAGTACAGAACACATGGAGAGGTGAGTGAGGAACAACAGTTAACTTAATAACGTTATATAACGTACAAACATAGTAAAGAACACATGGAGGGGTGAGTGTGGAACATCAGTAAACACCACAATAACGTTACATAATGTACAATCATAGTACAGAACACATGGAGAGGTGAGTGAGGAACATCAGTAAACACCACAATAACGTCATACAATGTACAATCAAAGTACAGAACACATGGAGAGGTGAGTGAGGAACATCAGTAAACACCACAAAAACGTCATATAACGTACAATCAAAGTACAGAACACATGGAGAGGTGAGTGAGGAACATCAGTAAACACCACAATAACGTTATATAACGTACAATCATAGTACAGAACACATGGAGGGGTGAGTGAGGAACATCAGTAAACACCACAATAACATTATATAATGTACAATCAAAGTACAGAACACATGGAGAGGTGAGTGATGAACATCAGTAAACACCACAAAAACGTCATATAACGTACAATCAAAGTACAGAACACATGGAGAGGTGAGTGAGGAACATCAGTAAACATCACAATAACGTAATATAACTTACAATCAAAGTACAGAACACATGGAGAGGTGAGTGAGTAACATCAGTAAACACCACAAAAACGTCATATAACGTACAATCAAAGTACAGAACACATGGAGAGGTGAGTGAGGAACATCAGTAAACACCACAATAACGTTATATAACGTACAATCAAAGTACAGAACACATGGAGGGGTGAGTGAGGAACATCAGTAAACACCACAATAACGTTATATAATGTACAATCAAAGTACAGAACACATGGAGAGGTGAGTGAGGAACATCAGTAAACACCACAAAAACGTCATATAACGTACACTCAAAGTACAGAACACATGGAGAGGTGAGTGAGGAACATCAGTAAACACCACAAAAATGTCATATAACGTACAATCAAAGTACAGAACACATGGAGAGGTGAGTGAGGAACATCAGTAAACACCACAATAACGTTATATAACGTACAATCATAGTACAGAACACATGGAGGGGTGAGTGAGGAACATCAGTAAACACCATATTAACGTTATATAATGTACAATATAAGTACAGAACACATGCAGAGGTGAGTGAGGAACATCAGTAAAACACCACAAAAACGTCATATAACGTACAATCAAAGTACAGAACACATGGAGAGGTGAGTGAGGAACATCAGTAAACACCACAATAACGTTATATAATGTACAATCATAGTACAGAACACATGGAGGGGTGAGTGAGGAACATCAGTAACACCACAATAACGTCATATAATGTACAATCAAAGTAAGTACAGAACACATGGAGAGGTGAGTGAGGAACATCAGTAAACACCACAAAAACGTCATATAACGTACAATCAAAGTACAGAACACATGGAGAGGTGAGTGAGGAACATCAGTAAACACCACAATAACGTTATATAACGTACAATCATAGTGCAGAACACATGGAGGGGTGAGTGAGGAACATCAGTAAACACCATAATAACGTTATATAATGTATAATCAAAGTATAGAACACATGGAGAGGTGAGTGAGGAACATTAGTACACACCAAAATAAAGTTATACAATGACAATCAAAGTACAGAACACATGGAAGGTGAGTGAGGAACATCAGTAAACACCACAATAACGTTATATAATATACAATCATAGTACAGAACGCATGAAGAGGTGAGTGAGGAACAACAGTTAATATTATAACGTTATATAATGTACAATCATAGTAAAGACACATGGAGGGCTGAGTGGCAAACATCTGTTAACACAATAACGTTATATAATGTACAATCATAGTAAAGACACATGGAGAGGTGAGTGGCAAACATCTATGAAGATAATAACGTCATATAATGTACAAACATAGTGCAGAACACATGGAGAGGAGGGTGGAGAACATCAGTACACACAATAACGTTATATACTGTACAAACATAGTACAGAACACATGGAGAGTTGAGTGAAGAACATCAGTACACACAATAACGTTATATAATATAAAAACATAGTACAGAACACATGGAGAGGTGAGTGTGGACATCAGTTAACACAATAACGTTATATAATGTACAAACATAGTACAGAACACATGAAGGGGTGAGTGGGGAACATCAGTAAACACAATAATGTTACATAATGTATAAACATAATACATAACACATGGATAGTGAGTGAGGAACATCAGTACACACTATACCGTTATATTATGAACAAACATAGTACAGAACACCTGGAGAGGTGAGTGTGAACCATCAGTTAACACAATAACGTTATATTATGTACAAACATAGTACAGAACACATGTCGGGGTGAATGAGAAACATCAGTACACACAATAACGTTATATAATGTACAAACAATTACGTCACACGCGGAGGGGTGAGTGACGAACATCAGTAAATACCACAAAAAAAAACGTTATATAATGTACAATCAAAGTACAGAACACATGGAGGGAGGAGTGAGGAACATCAGTACACACAATAAGGTTATATAATGTGCAATCATATTACAAAACACATAGAGAGGTGAGTGAGGAACATCAGTAAACACCAAAATAACGTTATACAATGACAATCAAAGTACAGAACACATGGAGAGGTGAGTGAGGAACATCAGTAAACACCACAATAACGTTATATAATGTGCAATCAAAGTACAGAACACATGGAGGGGTGAGTGGCGAACATCTGTTAACACAGTAACGTTATATAATGTACAATCATAGTACAGAACACATTGAGATGTGTGTGAGGAACATCAGTTAACACCACAATAACGTTATATAATGTACAATCAAAGTACAGAACACATGGAGAGGTGAGCGAGGAACATCAGTAAACATCACAATAACGTAATATAATGTACAATCAAAGTACAGAACACATGGAGAGGTGAGAGAGGAACATCAGTAAACACAACAATAGCGTTATATAATGTACAATCAAAGTATAGAACACATAGACGAGTGAATGAGGAACATCAGTAAACACCACAATAACGTTATATAATGGACAATCAAAGTACAGAACACATAGAGGAGTGAGTGAGGAACATCAGTAAACACCATAATAACGTCATATAATGTACAATCAAAGTATAGAACACATGGAGAGGTGAGTGAGGAACGTCAGTAAACACCACAATAACGTTATATAACGTACAATCATAGTACAGAACACATGGAGAGGTGAGTGAGGAACATCAGTAAACACCACAATAACGTTATATAATGTACAATCAAAGTACAGAACACATGGAGAGGTGAGTGAGGAACATCAGTAAACACCACAAAAACGTCATATAATGTACAATCAAAGTACAGAACACATGGAGAGGTGAGTGAGGAACATCAGTAAACACCACAATAACGTTATATAACGTACAATCATAGTACAGAACACATGGAGGGGTGAGTGAGGAACATCAGTAAACACCATAATAACGTTATATAATGTACAATCAAAGTATAGAACACATGGAGAGGTGAGTGAGGAACAATAGTACACACCAAAATAAAGTTATACAATGACAATCAAAGTACAGAACACATGGAGAGGTGAGTGAGGAACATCAGTAAACACCACAATAACGTTATATAATATACAATCATAGTACAGAACGCATGAAGAGGTGAGTGAGGAACAACAGTTAACATTATAACGTTATATAATGTACAATCATAGTAAAGACACATGGAGGGCTGAGTGGCAAACATCTGTTAACACAATAACGTTATATAATGTACAATCATAGTAAAGACACATGGAGAGGTGAGTGGCAAACATCTATGAAGATAATAACGTCATATAATGTACAAACATAGTACAGAACACATGGAGAGGAGGGTGAAGAACATCAGTACACACAATAACGTTATATACTGTACAAACATAGTACAGAACACATGGAGAGTTGAGTGAAGAACTGCAGTACACACAATAACGTTATATAATGTAAAAACATAGTAAAGAACACATGGAGAGGTGAGTGTGGAACATCAGTAAACAACACAATAACGTTATATAATGTACAAACATAGTACAGAACACATGAAGGGGTGAGTGGGGAACATCAGTAAACACAATAATGTTACATAGTGTATAAACATAATACATAACACATGGATGGTGAGTGAGGAACATCAGTACACACTATACCGTTATATTTTGTACAAACATAGTACAGATCACGTGGAGAGGTGAGTGTGAACCATCAGTTAACACAATAGCGTTATATAATGTACAAACATAGTATAGAAGACATGGAGTGGTGAGTGTGGAACATCAGTTAACATAATAACGTTATATAATGTACAAACATAGTACAGAACACATGGAGAGGTGAGTGTGGAACATCAGTTAACATAATAACGTTATATAATGTACAAACATAGTACAGAACACATGGAGGGGAAAGTGGCAAACATATGTTAACACAATAACGTTATATAATGTACAATCATAGTACAGAACACATGAAGGGGTGAGTGGGAACATCAGTAAACACAATAATGTTACATATATACACAAGTAGTACAGAACACATGAAGGAGTGAGTGGGGAACATCAGTAAACACAATAATGTTACATAATGTACAAAAATAGTACATAACATATGGATGTTGAGTGAGGAACATCAGTACACAATATAACGTTATATTATGTACAAACATAGTACAGAACACATGTCGGGGTGAATGAGAAACATCAGTACACACAATAACGTTATATAATGTACAAACAATTACGTAACACGCGGAGAGGTGAGTGAGGAACATCAGTAAATACCACAAAAAAAAACGTTATATAATGTACAATCAAAGTACAGAACACATGGAGGGAGGAGTTAGGAACATCAGTACACACAATAAGGTTATATAATGTGCAATCATAGAACAAAAAACATAGAGAGGAGAGTGAGGAACATCAGTAAACACCTAAATAACGTTATACAATGACAATCAAAGTACAGAACACATGGAGAGGTGAGTGAGGAACATCAGTAAACACCACAATAACGTTATATAATGTGCAATCAAAGTACAGAACACATGGAGGGGTGAGTGGCGAACATCTGTTAACACAGTAACGTTATATTATGTACAATCATAGTACAGAACACATGGAGAGGTGAGTGAAGAACATCAGTTAACACCACAATAACGTTATATAATGTACAATCAAAGTACAGAACACATGGAGAGGTGAGCGAGGAACATCAGTAAACATCACAATAACGTAATATAATGTACAATCAAGGTACAGAACACATGGAGAGGTGAGAGAGGAACATCAGTAAACACAACAATAGCGTTATATAATGTACAATCAAAGTACAGAACACATAGACGAGTGAATGAAGAACATCAGTTAACACCACAATAACGTTATATAACGGACAATCAAAGTACAGAACACATAGAGGAGTGAGTGAGGAACATCTGTAAACACCATAATAACGTCATATAATGTACAATCAAAGTACTGAACACATAGAGGAGTGAATGAGGAACATCAGTAAACACCACAATAACGTTATAAAATGGATACTCAAAGTACAGAACACATGGAGAGGTAAGTGAGGAACATCAGTAAACACCACAATAACGTTATAAAATGGATAATCAAAGTACAGAACACATGGAGAGGTAAGTGAGGAATATAAGTAAACACCACAATAAAGTTATATAATGTACAATCATAGTACAGAACACATGGAGAGGTGAGTGAGGAACATCAGTAAACACCACAATAACGTTATATAATGTACAATCAAAGTACAGAACACATGGAAATGTGAGTGAGGAACATCATTAAACACCAAAATAACGTTATATAACGTACAATCAAAGTATAGAACACATGGTGAGGTGAGTGAGGAACATCAGTAAACACCACAATAACGTTATATAACGTACAATCAAAGTATAGAACACATGGTGAGGTGAGTGAGGAACATCAGTAAACACCTAAATAACATTATACAGTGACAATCAAAGTACAGAACACATGAAGAGGTGAGTGAGGAACATCAGTAAACACCACAATAACGTTATATAATGTGCAATCAAAGTATAGAACACATGGAGAGGTGAGTGAGGAACATCAGTAAACAACAAAATAACATTTTACAATGACAATCAAAGTACAGAACACATGAAGAGGTGAGTGAGGAACATCAGTAAACACCACAATAACGTTATATAATGTACAATCATAGAACAGAACACATGGAGAGGTGAGCGAGGAACATCAGTAAACACAACAATAATGTTATATAATGTACAATTAAAATACAGAACACATGAAGAGGTGAGTGAGGAACATCAGTTAACACCCCAATAGCGTTATATAATGTACAATCAAAGTACAGAACACATGGTGAGGTGAGTGAGGAACATTAGAAACACCACAATAACGTTATATAGTTTACAATCAAAGTACAGAACAACACATGAAGGAGTTTGTGAGGAACATCAGTAAACACCACAATGACGTCATATAATGTACAATCAAAGTACATAACCCATGGAGAGGTGAGTGAGGAACATCAGTAAACATCACAATGACGTCATATAATGGACAATCAAAGTACAGAACACGTAGAGTGGTAAGTGAATAACATCAGTAAACACCACAATGAAGTCATATAATGTACAATCAAAGTACAGAACGAACACATGGAGAGGTGAGTGAGGAACATCAGTAAACACCACAATAACGTCATATTACGTACAATCAAAGTACAGAACACATGGAGAGGTGAGTGAGGAACATCAGTAAACACCACAATGAAGTCATATAATTTACAATGAAAGTACAGAACACATAGAGGAGTGAGTGAGGAACATTAGTAAACACCACAATAACGTTATATAATGGACATTCAAAAGTACAGAACGCATGGAGAGGTGAGTGAGGAACATAAGTAAACACCACAATAACTTTACTATAATATACAATTAAAGTACAAAACACATGAAGGGATGAGTGAGGAACATCAGTAAACACAACAATTACGTTATATAACGTACAATCATAGTACAGAACACATGGAGAGGTGAGTGAGGAACATCAGTAAACGTCACAATAATGAAGTACAGAACACATGGAGAGGTGAGTGAGGAACATAAAGATACACCACAATAACGTTATATAATGTACAATCATTGTACAGAACACATGGAGGGGTGAGTGGCGAACATCTGTTAACACAGTAACGTTTTATAATGTACAATCATAGTACAGAACACATGGAGAGTTGAGTGAGGAACATCAGTTAACACCACAATAACGTTATGTAACGTACAATCATAGTACAGCACACATGGTGAGATGAGTGAGGAACATCAGTAAACACCACAATAACGTTATATAATGTACAATCAAAGTACAGAACACTTGAAGGAGTTTGTGAGGAACATCAGTAAACACCACAATGACGTCATATAATGTACAATCAAAGTACAGATCATATGGAGTGGTGAGTGAGGAACATCAGTAAACACCACAATAACGTTATATAATGTACATTCAAAGTACAGAACACATAGAGGAGTAAATGAAGAACATCTGTCAATACCACAATGACGTCATATAATGTACAATCAAAGTACAAAACACATGGAGAGGTGAGTGAGGAACATCAGTAAACACAACAATAACGTTATATAATGTACAATCAAAGTTCAGAACACATGGAGAGTTGAGTGCGGAACATCAGTAAACACCACAAAAGCGTAATATAATGTACAATCAAAGTACAGAACTCATGGAGATGTGAGTGAGGGACATCAGTAAACACCACAATAACGTTATTTAATGTACAATCAAATTACAGAACGCATGAAGGAGTTAGTGAAGAACATCAGTAAACACCACAATGACGTCATATAACGTACAATCAAAGAACAGAACACATGGAGAGGTGAGTGAGGAACATCAGTAAACACCACAAAAACGTTATATAATGTACAATCAAAGTACAGAACTCATGGAGAGGTGAGTGAGGAACATCAGTAAACACCACAATAACGTTATTTAATGTACAATCAAATTACAGAACGCATGAAGGAGTTAGTGAGGAACATCAGTAAACACCACAATGACGTCATATAACGTACATGTACAATCAAAGTACAGAACACATGGAGTGTTGAGTGAGGAACATCAGTAAATACAACAATGACTTCATATAATGTACAATCAAAGTACAGAACACATGGAGAGGTGAATGTTGAACATTAGAAAACACCACAATAACGTCATATAATGTACAATCAAAGTACATAACACATTGAGAGGTGATTGAGGAAAACAGTAAACACCACAGTAATGGATATATATACAATCAAAGTACATAACCCATGGAGAGGTGAGTGAGGAACATTAGTAAACAACAAAGTTACGTCATATAATATACAATCAAAGTACAGAACACATGGAGATGTGAGTGAGGAACATCAGTAAACACCACAATGACGTAATCTAATGTACAATCAAAGTACAGAAAACATGGAAAGGTGAGTGAGGAACATCAGTAAACACCACAATTACTTCTTATAATGTACAATGAAAGTACAGAACACATGGAGAGGTGAGTGAGGAACATTAGTAAACACCGCAATGACGTCATATAATGTACAATCAAAGTACAGAACACAAGGAGAGGTGAGTGAGGAACATCAGTAAACACCACAATGACGTCATATAATGTACAATCAAAGTACAGAACACATAGAGAGGTGAGTGAGGAACATCAGTTAACTCCATAATAACGTCATATAATGTACAATCAAAGTACAGAACATATGGAGAGGTGAGTGAAGAACATCAGTAAATACCACAATGACGTCATATAATGTACAATTAAAGTACAGAACACATGGAGAGGTGAGTGAGGAACATCAGTAAACACCACAATGACGTCATATAATGTACAATCAAAGTACAGAACACATGGAGAGGTGAGTGAGGAACATCAGTAAACGCCACTATTGCGTCATATAATGTACAATCAAAGTACAGAACACATGGAGAGGTGAGTGAGGAACACCAGTAAACACCATAATAACGTCATATAATGTACAATCAAAGTACAGAACACATGGAGAGGTGAGTGAGGAACATCAGTAAACACCATAATAACGTTATATAATGTACGATCAAAGTACAACACACATGGAGAGGTGTGTGAGGAACATCAGTTTACACAATAATGACGTCATATAATGTACAATCAAAGTACAGAACACATGGAGAGGTGAGTGAGGAACATCAGTTAACACCACAATGACGTCATATATTGTACAATCAAAGTACAGAACACATGGAGAGGTGAGTGAGGAACATTAGTTTACTACCATAATGACGTCATATATTGTACAATCAAAGTACAGAACACATGGATAGGTGAGTGAGGAACATCAGTTAACACCACAATGACGTCATATAATGTACAATCAAAATACAGAACACATGTGGAGGTGAGTGAGGAACATCAGTAAACATCACAATGACGTCATAGAATGTACAATCAAAGTACAGAACACATGGAGAGGTGAGTGAGGAACATTAGTAAACACCACACTATCGTAATATAATGTACAATCAAAGTACAGAACTCATGGATTGGTGAGTGTGGAACATCAATTAACACCACAATAACGTTTTATAATGTACAATCAAAGTACAGAACACATGGAGAGGTGAGTGAGGAACATTAGTAAACACTACAATAACGTTATATAATGTACAATCAAAGTACAGATCATATGGAGAGGTGAGTGAGGAACATCAGTAAACACCATAATAACGTTATGTACTGTGCAATCAAAGTACAGAACACACTGGAGAGGTGAGTGAGGAACGTCAGTAAACACCACAATAACGTTATATAATGTACAATCAAAGTACAGAACACATGGAGTGGTGAGTGAGGAACATCAGTAAACACCACAATAACGTCATATAACGTACAATCAAAGTACAGAACACATGGAGAGGTGAGTGAGGAACATCAGTAAACACCACAATAACGTCATATAATGTACAATCAAAGTACAGAACACATGGAGTGGTGAGTGAGGAACATCAGTAAACACCACAATAACGTCGTATAACGTACAATCAAAGTACAGAACACATGGTGAGGTGAGTGAGGAACATCAGTAAACACCACAATAACGTCATATAACGTACAATCAAAGTACAGAACACATGGAGTGGTGAGTGAGGAACATCAGTAAACACCACAATAACGTCATATAACGTACAATCAAAGTACAGAACACATGGAGAGGTGAGTGAGGAACATCAGTAAACACCATAATAACGTCATATAATGTACAAACATAGTACAGAACACATGGAGAGGTGAGTGAGGAACATCAGTAAACACCATAATAACGTCATATAATGTACAAACATAGTACAAAACACATGGAGAGGTGAGTGAGGAACATCAGTAAACACCATAATAACGTCATATAATGTACAAACATAGTACAAACCACATGGAGAGGTGAGTGAGGAACATCAGTGCACTCAAGAACGTTAGATTATTAATAAACAAAGTACATAACACATGGAGGGATGAGTGAGGAACATAATTGCACACAATACGTTATATAATGTTCAATTTAGTTCAAACATATCTTATTCCATTTATGCATGCGAAATTAGTCTCATGCCATAATTATGACAACCTTAGATGTTATTATTAATTAACCATTCAAAAAAGTGCTCTATATCCCATTTTCTTTAACAATCTACGTTGCTAGACGTTGTGGAAAGACTTCGAAATATCACATAATACCATACATGAATACTGTTTGTTATCAAATGTTTAGCAAATAAGACGATATTTATTCTACTAGTTGATACTTAATATAATAAAATAATAAGGTAAAAATCAAGATTGATAGATTAAAAAAGAAATTGTACTTGTTCTTGAAAACTGACTTTTCAAAAGTTTTCCACTTCAGCTTAGGAGTGAAACAGGTCTGCAGTTTTATAAACCTTTTTTGAATATAAGTGTCGCATTTGCAATCTTCCAGATATCCGGATAAATCCCTTCATTTAGTGATCTTTTACATACATGTAAATTTGCAAGAGGTCTGGAAATTGTTTTAGCAACAAATTAAGCATTGTGTGACTCTTCAAGTCATTACCACAGGTTTTGTTTACATAAAGTAACTTGATCAATTCATAAATTTCACTTTTCTAATCTTTGAAAGTACATAAGTTTATCAAGAGTTTTGAACAAGAGCACCGCAAGCGAATGCAGACGCTTGTCTTTTTCCAAATTTATTAAGTAGGTCAAATTCAGTGAAGTAAACCTTTTAAACATGATAGTGATTAGTTTAAAAAATAAAATATATTTTTAAAAAATTACAAAAACATAGATATGTTGAAGAACAGCGTTAACTCGTCTATTCTAGCCTTGTCACAGAACAGTATATTATAATGTACAATCAGACAAACAGACATATATGTATAAATGAAAGAATCTTTCATATTAGCAAAATAGTAGATACAGGCATGTGCAAGTAGGACTAATAAGGCATAATTTACACTATGTCTATGTTTTGCCACGACAAACTAGCCAGCATTTAAGCTGAAATGTATTTAATTAATACATTTTTTTTTAAAATCGGGGTGTGGATGTGGGAGTGAATGTGCAAAATTTAACAAACAGGACTGTGTTGTTTTAATACTATAAAAAAGTTGGAGGAGGGGGGAGGGGGTGTCTTTGGAATGGTAACAAAGTTGAAAAGGGAAGTGAATCTATTTGAATACCGAATTTAAAAAAAACAATTGGAAGTAGGGGGTGCTAACAAAGGGGTAGAATAGTATTAATGTTAAAACAAAACAAAACAAAATTGAAAATGAAATAAGGAAAAAAACAAACTAGCGAGGGGTAGGGGAGTATTGCGGAGTGGGTGGTGTCCTTTGGGTCAGTAACAAAGTTGAAATGGGGCAAAGTATTTCATTTAAAACAAAACAATTTTTTTTAAAAAAATGGGCAGTGATTGGGGGTGGATAGGGTTTGAGGCACTTTGGGTCGGTAACAAAGTTGAAATGGGACAGAGTATTTTATTTAATACAACAAAACAAAATTCAAAAATAAATGGGCAGATATTGGGGTGGGATGGGGGTAGGGTTGAGGGTCTTGGGGTCGATAGCAAAGTTGAAATTTGGGCACTGCATTTGATTTAATATAAAATGAAAATAAAAAAAATAGACGGGATGTGGGGGTGGGGGGGGGGGGGGGGGAGCTGGGATGGTAGGGAAGATTCTTAGGGTCGGTCTCAAAGTTGAAATGAAGCAGTGTATTTGATAATATACAAAAACAAATACATAATGTGTCTAAAGCAAGTATATTACCGTGTTATATATTTTTTTGGCCAAACAAACGAGTATCCCACTCCATGGTTTTCTCTATTCTTTTGATATTGTTCTTCAAATTTATCGCGTCGAGATTCAAAGTGTATTTTCAATCGAGACATATAAGTGATTATTATAGCCCATGAACCGCAAGATAAAAAAACAGGTGTCTACAAATAGAACGCAAACAAGTGAAGGAAGACAGCAGTTGTAGCAAGCAGTCTCTGTGTCTTATTGTAAGGATAAACATAAGCAGCAATGAATTCCAAGGCTTTAGTGGTTCTTGTTCTTTGTAGCCTGATGGCTCTGCAAATATCGTCAGTGGAAGGTACGTATATTTAGTTTAAATGACTTAAAGAACGTGTTGTTTACACCGATTCAGTATAAAGTCGAAACATATGTAAGGTTATGTGAAGATGTATCTTCGCCATGAGTGAATCATTTCATCGGATAATAGGCGGTGTTCGATTATATATTGTTATGTGAATGTGCATATTCGCCATGCGTGAACCATTTCATCGGATGATAAGCGGCGTTCGACTGTACATGTTATGTGAAGGTGTATCTTCTACATGAGTGAACCATTTCATCGGATAATGAGCGGAGTTCGACTGTTTCCTGTTATGTGAAAATGTATTTTCTCCATGAGTGAACCATTTCATCGGATAATGAACGAAGTTAGACTGTATACTTTATGTGAAGATGTATTTTCTCGAAGAGTGAACCATTTAATCTGTTAATGAGCGAAGTTCGACTGTTTACTGTTATGTGAAGGTGTATCTTCTCCATGAGTGAACCATTTCATCGGATAATGAGCGCCGTTCGACTGTTTACTGTTATGTGAAAGTGTATCTTCTGCAAAAATGAACCATTTCGTCGGATTATAAGCAGCCATGGACTATTTACTGTTATGTGTAGATGTACCTTCTCCATGAACGAACCATTTCATTGGAATTTAAGCGCCGTTCGACTGTTTACTGTTATATGAAGATGTGTCTTTTCCATGAGTGAACCATTTCATCGGATAATAAGCGCCATTTAACTGTTTATTGTTATAAGAATCTGTATCTTCGCCATGAGAGACTCATTTAATCGGATAATAAGCAGTGTTTGACTGTTTACTGTTATGTGAAAGTGTACCTTCTCCATGAGTGAACCATTTCATCGGATAATGAGCGCCGTTCGGCTGTTTACTGTTATGTGAAGGTGTACCTTCTCCATGAGTGAACCATTTCATCGGATAATGAGCGCCGTTCGGCTGTTTACTGTTATGTGAAGGTGTACCTTCTCCATGAGTGAACCATTTTATCGGATAATGAGCGCCGTTCGGCTGTTTACTGTTATGGGAAGGTGTACTTTCTCCATGAGTGAACCATTTCATCGGATAATGAGCGCCGTTCGGCTGTTAACTGTTATGTGAAGGTGTACCTTCTCCATGAGTGAACCATTTCATCGGATAATGAGCGCCGTTCGACTGTTTACTGTTATGTGAAGGTGTACTTTCTCCATGAGTGAACCATTTCATCGGATAATGTGCGCCGTTCGACTGTTTACTGTTATGTGAAGGTGTACCTTCTCCATGAGTGAACCATTTCATCAGATAATGAGCGCCGTTCGGCTGTTTACTGTGATGTGATGGTGTATCTTCTACATGAGTGAACCATTTCATCGGATAATGAGCGCCGTTCGACTGTTTACTGTGATGTGATGATGAATCTTCTACATGAGTGAACCATTTCATCGGATAATGAGCGCCGTTCGACTGTTTACTGTGATGTGAAGGTATATCTTCTCCATGAGTGAACGGCTTCATCGGATAATAAGCCGCGTTCGACAGTTTCCTGTTATAGTTTTGAATGTTATCTTCGCCATGACCGAAATATTTCATTGTTTAATAAGAGGAGTTCAGCCACTGAGCGTATTAATATTATGTTCCATGAATAGGATATTGTGAAGAGTTGCTTAATTCATTACCGTAGTCATAAACTCTTAAAACCGAATCCGTTTTTTTCCATTACTTCGACACGTTCTGTTATTCCACAGGTGATTACAGTTCGGTAATTGTACATGTATGTAGCCAACATAAACCACCTGCCAGATCCGGATTTCGGTAGCACGTCTAAGTATCAATCTATGGATCGTGAATTTTGAATTTCCGACATGCCTTATGATTGATTTCAGACATTGCGTCACTTTGTCATTCGTCTCTAATCGCTGATTTGAGTGGGAAAATTATCAGTAACTTGTTTCAAGAGTACTGGTTAACCTTCGATGATCCAACGAAAGAGTGGTGTCGATGTCATAAAACTGACATTAAATATTAAAAACAACAGCAACAAACATATATAAAATACATTGTGCCTCTAAATGTGCAGAATATGCAGAATAAATCATTCTTTAAATCTAGTGTAAAACTGAAAATGCATTTCAACAATGTTATAGCCTGTATTTGCAAACCACAGACAGCGAAATGATCATTATGGCTACAATATAGTAATAAAATTTGAATTGAAGTAATTTGTAGTAAATTTGATTATTTTTTTGTTTTTTTTTCTTAATAAATTGACATAATCTATCATTATTCTTAATAGTTATATTGTCATGTGCAAGGGGTGTTATTTGAGAATGCGGCGAGTTAACCACAGACTGGTATGTATCAACAATATCGTTAGAGTACGGGATGTACTGATTATGTCCATGCACCATTTTTGACAATAGTTAATAACAATGAATGCTTATCATTTCATAATATTGTATTGTATGGGTTGTCCGTGACCGAGTGCGCTATCGTTTAACAATCACTTACCTCTCACCACTGAGGTTGCGGGCTCGAGTCTCACTCTATCCAAAATCTTTCGAGCTACTTGCAGATACACTGGATATGTGATATGTAACCTGATATGTGTTAAAAGGGGCAGTTACATCCCATTAACATTTTTGTTCATAGGAATTTTTTATTATATATACTGTGTAATAGTGACTCAATAAAAAAAGAGTAGTTTAATGATTATGGAACGTTCATTAAACCACTTACGTTAAGTTACATAGAATAAACATTATCATATCCGTACACATGTTTAATCTTTACTTATGTATTTTATCGCGATTGCAAAGAAAGATCAAAGTATATATGGACCGCTTTCTAGTCCGTTACCTGGTTAAACACCAGTAAGTATTATGTGTTGCGCTTTTCTTGTCTCGTCTAAATGTATAATTATTATGGAATTTAGTTTTAAAAAACGTATGATTAAAACACAATGTTCTATGTGCTCTTATACAAGTTTAGATAATATAGATGGGGTATCCATTGGCATGATACTATTTTTTTTTCAGCTATAGTGTCGTAAATTAGTCATACGTCTGTTAAGCTATATATTGTCGTTAATTAGTCATACGTCTGTCAAGCTATATTGTCGTTAATTAGTCATACGTCTGTCAAGCTATATTGTCGTTAATTAGTCATACGTCTGTCAAGCTATATTGTCGTGAATTAGTCATATCAAACGTCTGTCAAGCTATAGTGTCGTTAATTAGTCATAAGTCTGTTAAGCTATATTGTCGTTAATTAGTCATACGTCTGTTCAGCTATATATTGTCGTTGATTAGTCATACGTCTGTCAAGCTATATTGTCGTTAATTAGTCATACGTTTGTCAAGCTATATTGTCGTTAATTAGTCATACGTCTGTCAAGCTATATTGTCGTGAATTAGTCATATCATACGTCTGTCAAGCTATATTGTCGTTAATTAGTCATACGTCTGTTAAGCTATATTGTCGTTAATTAGTCATACGTCTGTCAAGCTATATTGTCGTTAATTAGTTATACGTCTGTCAAGCTATATTGTCGTGAATTAGTCATATCATACGTCTGTCAAGCTATATTGTTGTTAATTAGTCATACGTCTGTCAAGCTATATTGTCGTTAATTAGTCATAAGTCTGTTCAGCTATATATTGTCGTTAATTAGTCAAACGTCTGTCAAGCTATATTGTCGTTAATTAGTCATACGTCTGTCAAGCTATATTGTCGTTAATTATGTAATACGTCTGTTTAGCTATATTGTCGTTAATTAGTCATACGTCTGTCAAGCTATATTGTCGTTAATTAGTCATACGTCTGTCAAGCTATATTGTCGTTAATTATGTAATACGTCTGTTTAGCTATATTGTCGTTAATAAGTCATACGCCTGTTAAGCTATATTGTCGTTAATAAGTAATACGTCTGTTAAGCTATATTGCCGTGAATTAGTCATACGTCTGTCAAGCTATATTGTTGTTAATTAGTCATACGTCTGTCAAGCTGTATTGTCGTTAATTATGTAATACGTCTGTTTAGCTATATTGTCGTTAATTAGTCATACGTCTGTCAAGCTATATTGTCGTTAATTAGTCATACGTCTGTCAAGCTATATTGTCGTTAATTATGTAATATGTCTGTTTAGCTATATTGTCGTTAATAAGTCATACGCCTGTTAAGCTATATTGTCGTTTATAAGTAATACGTCTGTTAAGCTATATTGCCGTGAATTAGTCATACGTCTGTCAAGCTATATTGTCGTTAATTAGTCATACGTCTGTCAAGCTGTATTGTCGTTAATTAGTCATTCGTCTGTCAAGCTATATTGTCGTGAATTAGTCATATCATACGTCTGTCAAGCTATATTGTCGTTAATTAGTCATACGTCTGTCAAGCTATATTGTCGTTAATTATGTAATACGTCTGTTTAGCTATATTGTCGTTGATTAGTCATACGTCTGTTAAGCTATATTGTCGTTAATAAGTAATACGTCTGTTAAGATATGTTGCCGTGAATTAGTCATACGTCTGTCAAGCTATATTGTCGTTAATTAGTCATACGTCTTTTAAGCTATATTGTTGTTAATTAGTCATACGTCTGTCAAGCTACATGTCGTTAATTAGTCATACGTCTGTCAAGCTATATTGTAGTTAATTAATCATACGTCTGTCAAGCTATATTGTCGTTAATTAGTCATATCATACGTTTGTTAAGCTTTATTGTCGTTAACTAGTAATACGTCTGTCAAGCTACATGTCGTTAATTAGTCATACGTCTGTCAAGCTATATTGTAGTTAATTAGTCATACGTCTGTCAAGCTATATTGTCGTTAATTAGTCATACCATACGTTTGTTAAGCTTTATTGTCGTTAATTAGTAATACGTCTGTCAAGCTATATTGTCGTTAATTAGTCATACGTCTGTCAAGCTATATTGTTGTTAATTAGTCATATGTCTGTAAAGCTATATCGTCGTTAATTAGTCATGCGTCTGATAAAATATATTGTCGTTAATTAGTCATACGTCTGTCAAGCTATATTGTCGTTAATTAGTCATACGTCTGTCAAACTATATTGTCGTTAATTAGTCATACGTCTGTCAAGCTATATTGTCGTTAATTAGTCATACGTCTGTCAAGCTATATTGACGTTCATTAGTCATATCATACGTTTGTTAAGCTATATTGTCGTTAATTAGTCATACGTCTGTCAAGCTATATTGTCGTTAATTAGTCATACGTCTGTTAAACTCTATTGTCGTTAATTAATAATACGTCTGTTAAACTCTATTGTCGTTAATTAGTTATACGTCTGTTAAACTATAATTTTTGCAAAGTCGTTACGGAATCGCGTTTCGGTGTCATATTTGTACAGTCGCTATTACGTCGCCATACAATTATAGTGTAACTACGTCGTCATACATTTGTATAGCCATTACGTCTCATATATTTGTAAAGTAGTAACGTAGTCATATTACTGTAGCAAAATGACCAAAGGCCAACAACTCACTAAAGATGAATATAACTATACTTAAAATACATAAATAAAATTATCAATATACCTTTATAAAGTATATTTAGATCAACAAGATTTACTCAACTAAAAAAGTACGGTCTAATAATATAATGGTCTAAGTTGTAAATATGCAAGCACTGTTCACTTTAATCAGCTTTTATATCAATGATGTCGCGAAACAAACAGCTACTCACTCGCATATTACTGATGTCGTGATACAAACTGCTACTCACTCGCATATTACTGATGTCGCGATACAAACAGCTACTCACTCGCATATTACTGATGTCGCGATACAAACTGCTACTCACTCGCATATTACTGATGTCGCGATACAAATTGCTACTCACTCGCATATTACTGATGTCGCGATACAAACTGCTACTCACTCGCATATTACTGATGTCGCGATACAAACTGCTACTCACTCGCATATTACTGATGTCGCGATACAAACTGCTACTCGCTAGCATATTACTGATGTCGCAATACAAACTGCTACTCACTAGCATATAAATAGTGTCCCGATACAAACAGCTACTCACTCGTATACTACTAGTGTCTGGATACCAGCTACTACTCACTAGTATATTACTGATGTCGCTATACAAACTGCTACTCACTCGCATATTACTGATGTTGCGATACAAACTGCTACTCACTCGCATATTACTGATGTCACGATACAAACTGCTACTCACTCGCATATTACTGATGTCGCCATACAAACTGCTACTCGCTAGCATATTACTGATGTCGCAATACAAACTGCTACTCACTAGCATATAAATAGTGTCCCGATACAAACAGCTACTCACTCGTATACTACTAGTGTCTGGATACCAGCTACTACTCACTAGTATATTACTGATGTCGCGATACAAACTGCTACTCACTCGCATATTACTGATGTCGCGATACAAACAGCTACTCACTCGCATATTACTGATGTCGCGATACAAACTGCTACTCACTCGCATATTACTGATGTCGCGATACAAACTGCTACTCACTCGCATATTACTGATGTCGCGATACAAACTGCTACTCACTCGCATATTACTGATGTCGCGATACAAACTGCTACTCACTCGCATATTACTGATGTCGCGATACAAACTGCTACTCGCTAGCATATTACTGATGTCGCGATACAAACTGCTACTCACTCGCATATTACTGATGTCGCGATACAAACTGCTACTCACTCGCATATTACTGATGTCGCGATACAAACTGCTACTCGCTAGCATATTACTGATGTCGCAATACAAACTGCTACTCACTAGCATATAAATAGTGTCCCGATACAAACAGCTACTCACTCGTATACTACTAGTGTCTGGATACCAGCTACTACTCACTAGTATATTACTGATGTCACGATACAAACTGCTACTCGCTAGCATATTACTGATGTCGCGATACAAACTGCTACTCACTCGCATATTACTGATGTCGCGATACAAACTGCTACTCGCTAGCATATTACTGATGTCGCAATACAAACTGCTACTCACTAGCATATAAATAGTGTCCCGATACAAACAGCTACTCACTCGTATACTACTAGTGTCTGGATACCAGCTACTACTCACTAGTATATTACTGATGTCACGATACAAACTGCTACTCGCTAGCATATTACTGATGTCACAATACAAACTGCTACTCACTAGCATATTAATAGTGTCCCGATACAAACAGCTACTCACTCGTATATTACTAGTGTCGGGATACAAACTGCTACTCACTAGTATATTACTGATGTCGCTATACAAACTGCTACTCACTAGCATTTTTTCTTGATGTCACGATACAAACTGCTACTCGCTAGCATATTACTGATGTCGCTATACAAACGGCTACTCACTAGCATATTACTGATGTCGCGATACAAACTGCTACTCGCTAGCATATTACTGATGTTGCAATACAAACTGCTACTCACTAGCATATTAATAGTGTCCCGATACAAACAGCTACTCACTCGTGTATTACTAGTGTCGGGATACAAACTGCTACTCACTAGTATATTACTGATGTCGCTATACAAACTGCTACTCACTAGCATATTACTGATGTCACGATACAAACTGCTACTCGCTAGCATATTACTGATGTCGCAATACAAACTGCTACTCACTAGCATATTAATAGTGTCCCGATACAAACAGCTACTCACTCGTATATTACTAGTGTTGGGATACAAACTGCTACTCACTAGTATATTACTGATGTCGCTATACAAACTGCTACTCGCTAGCATATTACTGATGTCGCTATACAAACTGCTACTGACTAACATATTACTGATGTCGTGATACAAACTGCTACTCACTAGCATATTACTGATGTTGTAATACAAACTGCTACTCACTAGCATATTAATAGTGTCCCGATACAAACAGCTACTCACTCGTATATTACTAGTGCCGGGATACAAACTACTACTCACTAGTATATTACTGATGTCGCTATACAAACTGCTACTCACTAGCATATTACTGATGTCACGATACAAATTGCTACTCGCTAGCATATTACTGATGTCACAATACAAACTGCTACTCACTAGCATATTAATAGTGTCGCGATACAAACAGCTACTCACTTGTATATTACTAGTGTCCGGATACAAATTGCTACTCACTAGTATATTACTGATGTCGCTATACAAACTGCTACTCACTAGCATATTACTGATGTCCGATACAAACTGCTACTCGCTAGCATATTACTGATGTCGCGATACAAACTGCTACTCACTAGCATATAACTGATGTCCTGACACAAACTGCTTCTCACTAGTATATTACTGATGTCGCTATACAAACTGCTACTCACTAGCATATTACTAGTGCCGGGATACAAACCGCTACTCACTCGTATACTACTAGTGTCAGGATATAAACTGCTACTCAATAACATATAACTAGTGTTGGGATACAAACTGCTTCTCACTAGCATATTACTAGTGTCGGGATATAAACTGCTACTCACTAGTATACTATTAGTGTCGGGAAACAAACTGCTACTCACTAGTTTATTACTGATGTCGCCATACAAACTGCTTCTCACTAGTATATTACTAGTGTCGGGATACAAACAGCTACTCACTCGTATATAACTAGTGTCAGGATACAAACTGTTACTCACTGGTATATTACTAGTGTTGGGATACAAACTGCTACTCACTAGTATATTACTGATGTCACGATACAAACAGCTACTCACTAGTATATTACTAGTGTCGGGATACAAACTGCTACTCACTAGTATATTAATAGTGTCGGGATACAAACTGATACTCACTAGTATATTACTGATGTCGCGATACAAACAGCTACTCACTTGTTTATTACTAGTGTCGGGATACAAACTTCTACTCACTAGTATATTACTAGTGTCGGGATACAAACTGCTACTCACTAGTATATTACTAGTGTCGGGATACAAACTTCTACTCACTAGTATATTACTGATGTCGCGATACAAACAGCTACTCACTTGTTTATTACTAGTGTCGGGATACAAACTGTTACTCACTAGTATATTACTGATGACGCAATACAAACAGCTACTCACTTGTTTATTACTAGTGTCGGGATACAAACTGCTACTCACTAGTATATTACTGATGACGCGATACAAACAGCTAATCACTTGTGACGCGATACAAACAGCTACTCACTTGTTTATTACTAGTGTCGGGATACAAACTGTTACTCACTAGTATATTACTGATGTCACGATACAAAAAGCTACTCACTTGTATATTACTAGTGTCGGGATACAAACTGCTACTCACTAGCATTTTACTAGTGTCGCGATACAAACAGCTACTCACTAGTATATTACTAGTGTCGGGATACAACCTGCTACTCAATAGTATATTACTGATGTCGTGATACAAACAGCTACTCACTTGTTTATTACTAGTGTCGGGATACAAACTGCTACTCACTAGTATATTACTGATGACACGATACAAACAGCTACTCACTTGTATATTACTAGTGTCGGGATACAAACTGCTAATCACTAGTATATTACTGATGACGCGATACAAACAGCTACTCACTTGTTTATTACTAGTGTCGGGATACAAACTGCTACTCACTAGTATATTACTGATGTCGCGATACAAACAGCTACTCACTTGTATATTACTAGTGTCGGGATACAAACTGCTACTCACTAGCATATTACAAGTGTCGCGATACAAACAGCTACTCACTAGTATATTACTAATGTCACGATACAAACTGCTACTCACTAGTATATTACTAGTGTCATTTACAAACTGCTACTCGGTAGCATATTACTGATGTCGCCATACATACTTCTACTCACTAGCATATTACTAATGTCGCGATAAAACTGCTACTCGCTAGCATATTTCTGATGTCGCCATACAAACTGCTACTCACTAGTATGTTACTGATGTCGCCATACAAACTGCTACTCACTAGCATATTACTAGTGTTGGGATACAAACTGCTATTTATTAGCATATTACTAGTGTCCGGATACAAACTGCTACTCACTAGTATACTACTAGTGTCGGGATACAAACTGCTACTCACTAGCATATTACTGATGTCGCCATACAAACTGCTACTCACTTGCATATTACTAATGTCGTGATACAAAATGCTTCTCGCTAGCATATTAATGGTGTCGCAATACAAGCTGCTACTCACTTATATATTACTGATGATGGGATACAAACTGCTACTCACTTGTATATTACTATTGTCGCTATACAAACTGCTACTTGCTAGAATTTTACTGATGTCACAATACAAACTGCTACTCACTAGTATATTACTAATGTCGCAATGCAAACTGCTACTCACTAGTATATAACTAATGTCGTGATACAAACTGCTTCTCGCTAGCATATTAATGATGTCGCGATACAAGCTGCTACTCACTAGTATATTACTGATGATGGGATACAAACTGCTACTCACTTGTATATTACTAATGTCGCGAAACAAACTGCTACTCACTAGTTTATTACTGATGATGGGATACAAACTGCTACTCACTAGTGTATATTTAATGTCGCGATACAAACTGCTACCCACTAGTATATTACTGATGTCGCGACGCGAACAGCTCTGCAACATTAACGAATGATTCAAAATAATATTTATACTTATTAAAATACTATGTCCACGTCTGGAAGTGTAATCATATTTCCAATCTCTTTTGGCGATGGGTGTATCCACAAGGTTTACTTTCCGTGTATTGTGTAGTACTGAGATACTATGGCATTACGTTGCCTAATGCCGAGTCCAATCTGACGTCAGGCATGTCAAGTCGTCCATATAGCGATTATGTGGGTTGCGCACCCTATGACGGTATTACCACCGATTGACTCCTGTAACGTCGATAACGTCTTGCGTGTGACCTACGTCGCACATACGTCAATAAAACGGCTACAACTATATAACTCAGATTTACTATTTACTCAATATGCAATAGTATCACGTTCATCACTTACCATCTTTCTATTTCATGGTAATTTTCATATAATAACAGTACATTAATTTCCTAGCATCGTCTAAATCTCGTGGTAGCATACATATGTCTACATAATGCCACAGTATACAATATAAATATTGACGGACGAATTCTGTATCTATTTGCTTTGTTAAAAAACAGAATGAACAAAATTTAATTACATATGTTTCACTTCAAAATGCCAATAACCATTACTTATAAACACAATATAAACATCTCAATATACGTTCTCAGATTCCTCGGCCTATACCCTGATTAATAATACTGCGGATAAGAATTTAAATTAACCACATTCTAGTCTGATTATATATCAACTTTGCTTGGATTTGCTTATGGCAAAATATTGCTATCAGACATTTAAAGTACTAAACTTCTGTAAAACATAATACAAAAAGTACTCACTCAAATACCGCATGTAGTGGTCAATTATAAAGTTGTATACCCTGTCACAACGTTCTGCAATGTTGGAATTTTCAAAACAAGGGATTTGGGTTTTTACCCGTCTATTAATACAATAATCAACGCACACCACAGATGTATCTCAAGAAACTCATTGAATTAACTTGCCATCCGATATCAAACGATGCAACAATGAACAAAAAGGCTAATGGTAAAATATGATTAGTTTTACAATAATTAACCCCTTTACCTTTCCTAAAATGCTAATAACTTAAACGTTTAAATGACATTCTTTTGGCAAAAAATGAATACGTAAAATATATGTATTATTTTATCCCTATCTATCTATCTAGCGATCGGTTTACCAAAGCTTAGCTACTTGAACGATATACGTATATACAATGCACATACGTTGTTATTAGCTGGCACTGAGAATTCAGACATCATAAATAAACTTATTTTGTTACAGTTACTATTTATTTTGTTATATGTGGATTTAATTTGTATGTTTCAGGTATTTGCTACTTCTATATATGCAGAAGACAATGTAGGTACAGAGCTCCAAGGTATGAGGAGTACGCCTTCAAATATTTGTGGCCTCTTGCTTGTGGTCGCTGGGCTGCTAATTATTGGGGAATAAAGGCCTGCTGTGCCACTTGGGGCAGATATTAACCCGGATAAGATACGGTGAATGTAACGTATATAAGTCTGTTTACATCAACTTTTGACATTAACCCGAACGTGATAAAGTGAATATATATATAAGTATATAATAAGTATTAATATATGAGTCCTTCAACTTTGCTCTACGTCAGTTTTACGTCTTCTGTTATTTCACCATAAATTCTAACATGTACAAGAGGGGTGATCTAATGGTTTGTGGCCAAATCTAATGAAATGAAAATGAAATGTCAGATGTATTTTAAGTTTTCCACTGCAAACTGTAGGCAGCAAATTGGTAATTAAATATAAAAAAGGCTACACACTGTTTATACTTGTCATGCACAGCCATCCGTCAGTCAGATTTGCGTTATTTCGCTTGGCAAGAATCTTATCTCCCTAAAAGTTGATTATACTGTAATATTGATTTTCGATACAGACGGTTTATACTGCAATATTGACTTTTAATACAGACGCTTTATAATGCGGTACTGACTTTTAATATAGCTGTTTTATACTGCAGTATTGACTTTTGATAGAGACGCTTTATACTGCAGTTTTTACTTTCGATACAGTCGTTTTATACTGCAATATTGACTTTTGACACAGACGCTTTATACTACAATATTGACTTTTGATAGAGTCGTTTTGTACTGTTATATTGACTTTTGACACAGACGCTTTATACTGCAGTATTGACTTTTAATACAGGCTCTTTATACTGCATTATTGACTTTTAATACAGACGCTTAAACTGTTGTATTGACTTTTAATAAAGCGCTTTATACTGCAAAATTGACTTTTGGTACAAACGCTTTATACTGTATTATTTACTTTTGATACAAACGCTTTATACTCTGTTATTTACTTTTGATACAAACGCTTTATACTCTATTATTGACTTTTAATACAAGCGCTTTATACCGCAAAATTGACTTTTGATACAGACGTTTTATACTGCAGTATTGACTTTTGATACAGACGCTTTATACTGTAGTATTGACTTTTAATACAGACGATTTTACTGCAGTATTGACTTTTGATACAGACGCTTTATACTGTAGTATTGACTTTTAATACAGGCGTTTTATACTGTAGTATTCACTTTTGATACAGACACTTCATACTGTGGTATTGACTTTTAATACAGACGGTTTTTACTGTATTATTGACTTTTGATGCAGACGCTTTATACTGTAGTATTGACTTTTGATACAGACGCTTTATACTGTAGTATTGACTTTTGATACAGGCGCTTTATACTGTAGTATTGACTTTTAATACAGACGCTTTATACTGCAGTATTGACTTTTAATACAGACGCTTTATACTGCACTATTGACTTTTGATACAGACGTTTTATACTGTACTATTGACTTTTAATACAGACGCTTTATACTGTACTATTGACTTTTGATATTTATTTTATAAAAAAAACTATCTTGCTGTTTAGTATTGTATTTTAAACTCATTTTTTTACATTGCAGAATAGTGTTGCGGAAGGGTCACGTGATTGGATATTAGCAGCAAATACAATACGCGTTCCACAGGACATACAATAACATCTACATATATAAATCTTGCAAACTATGTCTTTGTCTTTGCGTGTTATAATTTGTATTTTGCCTGTCTACATTTTATTTTCTGATATGACTTACATGTGGTTTAAAATATAATTTGATATTTCTTCAATTGGTTCATTCTTTATCAATTTAGCTATGTACTTATGTATGCGTGTTAATGTACATTTGTAAATGACTTCTTTATGATAAACACTTCTAAACAAATCGTCCTTGTTTACCATATATTCTTACCATACAGCTGCCTTGTTTAACTTATATACTTACCATACAGCGACTTTGTTTACCTTATATACTTACCATACAGCGACGTTGTTTACCTTATATACTTTTCATACAGCTGTCTTGTTTATCATATATACTTACAATAGAGCTGCCCTGTTTACCGTATATACTTACCATACAGCGACCTTGTCTACCTTATATTCTTACCATAGAATGACGTTGTTTACATTATACACTAACAATACAGCTGCCGTGTTTACCTTATATACTTACCATACAGCCGCTTTGCTTACCTTATATACTAACCATACATCTGCCTCGTTTACCATATATACTTACTATACATCTGTTTTGTTTACCATATATACTTACCATATATATGCCTTGTTCACCTAACATATTTACCATACAGCTGCCTTGTTTACCATATAAACTTACCATACAGTTGCTTTGTTTGCTTTATATACTTACCATACAGCTGCCTTGTTTGCCATATATACTTACCATACAGTGACATTGTTTACCTTATAAACATATCATACAGCTGTCTTGTTTACCTTATATACTTACCAACCAGCTGCCATGTTTATTTTATATACTTACCAAATAGCTGCCTTGTTAACCTTATATACTTACCATACAGCTGCATTGTTGTTTTTATATACTGACTATACATCTGCCTTGTTTACCTTATATACTGACCATACAGCTGCCTTGTTTACCTTATATACTTATCATACAGCTGTCTTTTTACCTGATAAACTGACCATACAGCTGCATTGTTTACCTTTTAAACTGACCATACAGCTGCCTTGTTTAATTTATATACTTATCATACAGCTGTCTTATTTACCTTATATACTGACCATACAGCTGCATTGTTTAATTTATATACTGACCATACAGCTGCCTTGTTTAATTTATATACTTATCATACAGCTGTCTTATTTACCCTATATACTGACCATACAGCTGCATTGATTAATTTATATACTGACCATACAGCTGCATTGTTTACTTTATAAACTGACCATACAGCTGCTTTGTTTACCTTATATACTTATCATACAGCTGTCTTTTTACCTGATATACTGACCATACAGCTGCATTGTTTACTTTATATACTGACCATACAGCTACCTTGTTTACCTGATATACTTATCATACAGCTGTCTTTTTACCTGACATACTGACCATACAGCTGCATTGTTTACTTTATATACTGACCATACAGCTGCATTGTTTACTTTATATACTGACCATACAGCTGCCTTGTTTACCTTATATACTGACCATACAGCTGCTTTGTTTACCTTATACACTGACAATACATCTGCCTTGTTTACGTTATATACTTACCATACATCTGCCTTAATTACCTTATATACTGACCGTACATCTGCCTTGTTTACCTTATACACTTACCCTACAGCTGCATTGTTTACCAAAATAATAATCATACCATACAACGACATTGTTTACCTTTTATACTAACCATATAGCTACCTTGTTTACCTAATATACCTACCGTGCAGCGACATTGTTTACCTTTTTTACTAACCATACATTTGCCCTGTTTTCCTTATATATACTGACCATTCCGCTTTCTGTTTACCTTACACACTGACCATAAGCTACATTGTTTACCTTATAAATTGACCATATGCTGCCTTGTTTACCTTATACGCTTACCATACAGATGCCTTGTTTACCTTATATACTGACCTACATCTGCCTTAATTTCCTTATATACTGGCCGTACATCTGCCATGTTTACTATATATACTGACCATACAGCTGCCTTGATTACCTAATATACTTACCATACATCTGCCTTGTTCACCTTATATACTTAAAATGTTTACCTATATTCTTACCATACAGCTGCCTTGTTTTACTTATATACTGATTATACAGCTGTCTTGTTTACCTAATATACTTACCATACATCTGCCTTGTTCACCTTATATACTGACCATAAAGCTGCATTGTTTACCTTATATACTGAACATACAGTTGCCTTGTTTACCTTATACACTAACAATACAGCAGCCTTGTTAAACTTATACACTGACCATACAGCAGCCTTGTTTACCTTATACACTAACCATACAGTTGCCTTGTTTACCTTATACACTGACCATACAGCAGCCTTGTTTACCTTATATACTGACCATACATCTGCCTTGTTTACCTAACATACTTACCATACATCTGCCTTGTTTACTTTATATACTGACCTACATCTGCCTTGTTTACTTTATATACTGACCTACATCTGCCTTGTTTACTTTATATACTGACCTACATCTGCCTTGTTTACCTTATACACTAACCCTACAGCTGGATTGGTTACCAAAATTATATTCATACCATACAACAACCGTGTTTACCTTTTATACTAACCATATAGCTGCCTTTTTTTACCTTTTATACCTACCATGCAGCGACATTGTTTACCTTGTATATTATCCATCTCCTGCCTTGTTTACCTTATACACTTACCATACATATGCCTTGTTAACCTTATATACTGACCATACAGCTACCTTGTATACCTTATATACTGACCATACAGCTGCCTTGTTTACCTTATATACTTACCATACATCTGCCTTGTTCACCTTATTTACTTAAAATACAGTTGTCTTGTTAACCTATATTCTTACCATACAGCTGCCTTGTTTTCCTTATATATATTAACCATTCAGCTTTCTGTTTACCTTATACACTGACCATACAACTACCTTGTTTACCTTATATATTGACCATCTGCTGCCTTGTGTGCCTTATATACTTACCATACAGCTTCTTGGTTTACCTGATATACTGGTCATACAGCTGTCTTCTTATGTACCTTATATACTTACCATACAGCTGCCCTGTGTGCCTTTTATACTTACCATACAGCTGCCCTGTGTGCCTTTTATACTTACCATACAGTTGTTTTGTGTACCTTTAATACTTACCATACTGCTCCCTTGTGTACTTTATATACTTACCATACAGCTGCTTTGTTTACCTTATATACTTACCATAAAGCTCTCGTCTTAACCTTATATACTTACTATACAGCTGCCTTGTGTACCCTATATACTTACAATACAGCTGCCGTGTGTACCTTATATACTGACCATACAGCAGCCTTGTTTACCTTATATTCTGACCATACAGCTGCTTTGTTTACCTGATATACTGACCATACAGCTGCTTTGTTGACTCTGGGTATTGTCACCGGTTGAATCAATTTTGAAAATATATAATACGTAAAAAGAGTATGCATTACATGTAATAACATCATCAACAACAACAGCTACAACAGCAACATTATTATAATAAAAATAACAATATTATAGTATTAACAATGATAATAATAATAATAATGATAATGAAAAATATAATAATAACATCAACAACATTAATAATAACAATAATGATAATAACACCACCAACAATATTAATAAAAATAATAATTATATTAATAATAATGATAATATACCGCTGTTGTGAGTTTATTTGTAGTCTCCCTTTAGGAAATTGAACATTAACCTGATTTAACTATGTCTTTTTGATCCAACAGGTTTCTATGTAAATCCTATGTAAAGCATGTTAGTAGTTTGCAATTTTTAGCTGGATCCTGTTGATATTTTACATAGATATTAAACTTAGATATTTTGGTAAGCACACTTGTATTTTAATAGAAAGTTTACGAAGTGTATAATTTCAAATATTTATACATCTGTCTCTTTGATATTAAAAAAAAAGGCTTACTATGTATTGCGGTTGTGTTTAAACATTGGACCAATGTCACTGGTGGGGATGGAATTCACTTATGTACAATTATTGTAAAAGTATGTATACATATACATAGATACACAAAATTTACACGAATACACATGCATGCACACATACACATAAATAAGCATAAAACTTAATTCTCATTTCGGACATCGACAGTATATTGAATGTACAATTAAATATTTTAAAGCATAACTATTCGATTAGGGTAATCTATACTCAGTTTAGACTTTTTAGACCTGTTTAAAAGTTCGGATGTCGATCTTACTTGTTTACGCTATTTTGTAATAAATCTGTACTTTTGGAATGAAGGTTTTGATCAAGTTTACTTTTTTTCGGCACTACAAGTACACATTACGGAACTCTTAAACGGATTGATTATTGTTTACTCGGTATTTTATAAGTAATGTTCAGGATAGCCGACACCACCGACTTAAATCAAGGATAAGTCAGAATTCCTAAGTACTCAGTGATTTGAGTGTAAATATCTTGTATCAAATAACAGGCATATACCTGATCGATTGGGTATCGACCTAATCAAACAACACAAAGTTTGGTTCAACTGAAATAAATTTAATTTGTTGAAGTATTATAACGTCCAATTCCAAATATAAAGTACGGTGTGACAACATTTTAGTCCATGTGACAGCGTGCTCGACCTTTGGTCTCATTTTTCACAAGAATACAAACTTTGATTGAAACTGATGACCACTCGAAATAAACAATAGTTGTTACTTACTAAACATTATGTCGGTATTTTATCTACAAAACCTTGTATGAAGTGTCAATCCAAAACATGCATTGGGTGCTGAGATATCAACTTTAATCCGAACTTCAAAGCCAAACAAAGACCATACTTTGCATTATATTCAAGCAAGAGTTATCTAACTTGGTTATTGCAGTGGGTATGATGACTGGGAAGTCTATTGTGATATTTCATTCGAATACGTTGAGTGGTTGGTGAGATACGGATTTGATGGTACTTGCTCGCAAATCTTTAACCAGAATTTTTAAATCAAATAAGGGTAATAATTTATATTTTATTCAGTACATTGAGTATATTCATCAGACGGCGATTCAACATTTCCAGTTGGAGGTTTTGCCTAATCGCCAACTACCTACCAGTTGTAAGTTAGGGATTCGAAATGTTTTTAATCGCTGATATAAACACGAGTAAACATAAATATTAAATAGTGATTATAATAACGAATCCGAACCGTTAGCTGGCAACTGTTCGGAAGTTGGCTATTCGAATATCATCTTAAAAACTGCCATCTACTTACTTACTTGACACTCATTCACAACAGTTATATATATTTGTAAAAGTTACCAGACTAGGGTTTCGTTATATTATGAATAAGATCCAAAGATATGCAGGCAATTGCAACTGATTCACAAAGTAAACTGACAAATCAGCGTGTTCCTATCATTGCCAGATGTAGCCAATCAGCGTGCTTCTATTAATGCTTTATGATGGGTGCTGTGATAAACTCAGATAAGTAGAATGGTACGTACGGTAAGAATAAGAGCTTCCTAGTTATTGCTATAAATCATTGTTAACATAAAATAAAGTAGCAAGATATCATCGGGTACAATAATATATTTAAAATAATATTCCTTGATCCCTTTTACAATACTTCATCCTGGCTGGTGATATGGTTAACCTTTATCTGACTTGGTTGATTGGTGAGTTACAACTTTGTAATAGCTTTGGTTATTATCATTTAAGTTTTTTTTTTAAATATACCAAGACGCTTATAAAAGGGCTATAACCCTATTTTCTACATGGGGTAACAGTTGGACACCACGATTTTTTCTTTGATTGCGCGAAGATCAAAGCCTTAAGGAACGGCGGTGGGGGTTCTATTCTGATGAGTTTGTCCAAAATTGTTCTGAAGCAGAATAAATTCCCTTATTTTTCAATGGGGCTCTGCAGACCTAATTCGGAGATATCAGGGATTGCTTTTGTAATTTGGTAGTCCGACTGGGCGTCTTCATTTTATGATATGACGACAGGTATAATAACGAGGTTAGATTACAATCACCAAGGTTTCATCTATTAAGCTGCCGGTTTGCTACTGACATTCCAATGTGGTTATCCTTGTCGCAACAGGATTTCATCTCTTCAGTTGCATGTTTGCTACCGACCGCTGTTGTTATCCTTGTCGCAACAGGACTTCCTCTCTTCAGTTGCAGTTTGCTACCGACCGTTGTGGGTATCCTTGTTGCCACTTTGTCTGTTTATGGTTCTTTATTTATATGTGTCATTTATTGCGCTTGTGTGGTTCTGATGGCCGTGCACTTTAAATGCTGCGCTTCCTGCGAAACTAAATAAACATTTTCTAACATACTGATTTTAATTGCAATTCAACTTAGTCTGTATGATAGTTTGCCATTTAATTATCGACTGTAGAAATGACAAAGAACGTAATGGAGAAATAACATCTATTTACTTGTTTTGACGGAACTATTTAATGGAACGTTTGATTAATTTTTTTTATCTATGCATTAACAAATGACGCTCATTTTCCGTACTTCGTCATTTACACTATATCATGTCATTACTCACGATACATCGTTAATGTCATAGAGACTACAATTACGTAGTTCATACTAATCAACCAATCTGGAACAGTAATGGTAATGATTTTGTGAAAGTTTAAGGTGAGTGACATATCCCCTGAACCGTAAATTGAAAGAACTAACATACAAATAGAGGTTAAAAAACAAGGGAAGACAGTAGTCGTACCAAACAGTCTCAGTGTAAGGATAAACACCAACAGCGATGAATTCAAAGGCTTTACTTGTTCTTGTTCTTTGTAGCCTGATGGCTCTGCAAATGTCGTCAGTGGAAGGTACGTATACTACGTTTGAAAGACTTGGATATGAAGATATTTCTCTACGGGTGAACCATTTTGTTGGATAATAAGTGTATTTCAACAGTTTACTTTATAAACGAAGTCAGTGTTGTACTCTTGAACAGATCCTATAATCACGAGCCCGCTGTTTTTATTTGTCGTATTCTATACTTCAAAGGGATCTTTTCATCAGATATTACGGACCGTGCCAATATCATTATTACGCGATGTGTGGCGGCTCATTGTGAACGTTTTCTTGAATCAGTATTATTATTATTTTGATTCCGTGGAGCCATGGAATGTTTTCTTTATTGGGTTCTATAAATAGAAAACTGTGTGAGGGGTGTTGCATAATTAATTACCACTTATGAACAGACTCAGTAAAACAGAGTCTGTTCTTTCCATTATGTCGACACGTTCTGAAATTCTAATATATCGTTTTAATATTTTGTTTAAACTGAATAATTTTACATTGGTTGAGAAATAAAATAAGTTCTTACAACTTCGTCAAATCACGCTCGCAGTTTTCCTTTGTAATCTAAACATATATTTGCATTTGCATAGTTTTCATATGATTAACATACTTCCCCGAGAAGAACTGGAAATAAAGACATCATAATGGTGAAATTTGACACATTTTGTTAAGATTTTGAGACCGAGTTTTAATTAGAAAATATGATTAAAATAACACATTCCCTGAAAATGTTTGAAAATAAAGATGCTAAAACGTTTTAATTTTACATATATTTGGGGAGTTCGAATCTCTAACCGGCCATGGTCTCCCTGATAATTGAGATAGGACATTGCGTATCATTGTCATTTGTCTCTCACCGCTATATCAATTTGGAAAGTTATCAATTACTTACGAAGATAGGTGTACTCAACCTTCCAGACTCCCAGGCAAGAATGGAAAGGTTAATTGATCATCTGCTAGTCATCGATGGTATAAAACTAACAATAAATATTCAAACAAACGAACGAATAAACATAAACCCTTTGTAAACTACGTCGTATCTCCATATGTGCCAAGAAAATGTAAAACAATGAGCTATGACATTGATTTGCAAACAACCGAATGTGAAATGATTATCGTGACTACAATCGTGTAGTTCAATTTAAAATGACGTCATTCATAGCATATTTACATAATGCGTTATATTTTTCTTAACTTAATTTTACGGATTTTATGACATCTTCATTTTTAATATGTATGTTGTCATTTGAAAGGGTGTTACGAATGTATTGTGGGTCAATTAAGAATGCGTCGATTAATCGCAGACTTATCTGTGTGTACACTATCAATAGTGTACAGAGTTAATCTAACCCGATGTACTGATAATGTCCATATGCAGTTTTAGTCAATAATTAAAAATAATAAATATTCATCATTTCATGATAATGTATTGTATGGATCCTTCGTGGTCGAATGCGCTGTTATTTAACAACCATTTACCTCTCACCGCTGTGGTTGCGAGTTCGAGTCTCGCTCGGTCCAAAGTCTTTACGTAAATGGGTTTCCGAGTTACTTGCAGAAAGATGGTCGTTCTACTGAAATTAATTTTGAGGTCTTCCGTCACCAAAGTACTGGGTTGTCATATGCAGCCTGCTATGTGTTAAAAAGGGCGTTACACCCCATTATCTATTTTGTTTATAGGAATTTTTGATTATAGAAACTGTGTAATAGTGACTCTAAAAGAAAAGTGTGGTTTAATGATTATGGGACGTTCGTTAAACAACTGGCGTTAGGTTACATAGAATATACAGTATCATATCAGTACACATGTTTAGTCTATACTAATGTTTTTTTCGCGATTGCAAAGAAAGACCAAAAGGACCGCTTCCTAGTCCGTGTTCTGGGTAGAACCAGTACAGTGTGTGATTTGGGGTCACCTTGTCTGATCTAAATATATCATAATTATTACCTTTGGTTTAAAATAGTTTAATGATTTAATGATTTAATCAACATGTACGAGGAATGTCAAAAGTATGCTAAAAGTAATAGGACGACCCTGTCATTTTTGTATTAAGGGCGTTACATGCAAACCAATGGTATCAATGGATAGATCGACACATCTTCTTTTGTCATAAAGTATCAAATCAACTTTCCGCCATTGTTAAGGTCATGCAAAAGGTACCATAGTAACGTGAGTTTGGAAGTACGAGGAGCTTTGAAATTATAAGCCATTTAAAAAGAAATACTGCCTTGGAAGGCAGACAACTTCAATATCGTGCCAAATGGTATGAAATAACAGTGGACGTAATTTCAGATCATGTGCGAATGTCGTTTAAAAATTTGACGTTATCGATAAACATCTGAATATTTTGCGTAATTTTAAAATAACAAGTGCGAATTTGAATAATAAAGAAATGGGACGACGTCACGCCTAGAGTGGAAATTTGGAGTGCGGTAAAATTTTGTGTTGGGTGTAACATAACCCCAGAGGATACTATGAAGTTTATTTGACACAACTCTTTAACAGAAAGCATATCCTGGATTCTTATCTATTGGTGGTACAAACAGGTTTAAGACGAAAGTAACTGACCATTAGCGATCTAAACGACCACAATTTTGATTGTTTTTTTCTGGGATTCAAGTCTGATCTTAAAAGCGCTTTCTGTACCTCCTGGTGTTGTTTAATATTTGAATATCCGTCAGGGTCTAGTTGTTCAAAGCTTGGTTAGCTTAACCCTGGGTTAAGTGAAATTTTCAAATTACAATATATTTAGATTTGCTTTTCTTTATGTTATTATTTTATTGAACATTATTAAAATATGTCATTTTGTTTTTAAAAATACATTTAAATTGCCATACAACCACTAAGATTAGAAAATATTGAAGTTACAAATGTTCAGTTAACCCAGGGTTAAGCTAATCAAACTTTGAACAACTGTGCCAACGTCGTCATATATATGTATAGTAGTTACGTCGTAAAATATTTGTATAACCGCTACGTCAAATGTTTATATTACCGTTATGTGTTAATATATCTGCATAGCCGTTACGTCGTCAATGTTTATATTGCCGTTATGTGTTCATATATCTGCATAGCCGTTACGTCGTCAAATGTTTATATTACCGTTATGTGTTCATATATCTGCATAACCGTTACGTCAAATGTTTATATTGCCGTTATGTGTTAATATATCTGCATAGCCGTTACGTCGTCAAATGTTTATATTGCCGTTATGTGTTCATATATCTGTATTGCCGTTAAAAGGTTGTAGTATATTTTTATCGCCGTCTCTAAACCATATATTTGTAAAACCGTTACGTCGACATATATTTGTATAGCTGTTACGTCATCATGTAGTTGTATAGCCGTTACGTCGTCATGTAGTTGTATAGCAATTACTTTGTCAAATATTCATATAGCCGTTATGGCATATATTTGCATAATATATTGAATTAATTAAACGAGTTGGTGAACATATATTATGCAAGGCTCTGCCGACTGTTAAATCATTTTCCCAACAAATTAAATAAATTAAATGATAAATGAGTATGAATGTAAAATTATCTATATTACATAACTCAGAAAAAATAGAACTTTTACCTTTAATTTACCAGTTATAATGTATATAAGGAACGAATGAAGTTCCGGCAAATATGTGTCTTTCATTCATCGTATGACGTAACGCCAAAAAATAACGACATTATACCATGTCATATCAAAGTCATGAATTTATTCCGGGAATTTCGATCGTGTTTCGACATTTTAGAGACGAGTTATACAGATAGCACCAAACGATTAATCGAAAGTGATATTACATTTGGTTAATATCAAAAATATGTCATAGATTTATTACACTCCTGTACCATAAATGATTACTAAATTTGTAAAGCCGTTCCGTCGTCATATATTTGTAAAGCCGTTCCGTCGTCATGTATTAGCCGTTCCGTCGTCATATATTCGTATAGCCGTTATGTCATCATATATTCGTATTGTTGTTAAGTTCTCATATAATTTTACAGCCGTTCTGTCGTCATATATTCGTATTGCTATTACGTCGTCATAGATGAGTCATTTGTCGTCATATTGCCATTTAAACGTTTTACATGTGTATAAGTATTACTTACGGAAAAAATGAATATGTATATTTCAGGCATTTGCTACAGATATGTATGTAGAAGGCGCTGTATTTACCGACCACCAAGGTACGAGGAGTACGCCTTCAGATATTTGTGGAGTCATGCGTGCGGCCGCCGGGCTGTTCGACGCTGGCGAATCAAGGCCTGTTGTGTCACCTGGGGCAGGTACTAAACCAGATATGATGCAGTGAAGGTAATGTTTGTCTACTTCAACTTTGCTGAACATCAGTTTTCAGTTGTTTGTTATTTCGTAATTTCTTCTAATAATGAGTATACGAGGGGTCATCAAAAATTCGTTGACAAACCTTATTAAATGAAAATGAGAGACCAAATTAATTTTAAGTTTCCTATGTGTTGTATTTACTTTAACTCTCTGAAAGTTGATTATACTGCAGTACTGATATATAATACAGAAATAAACTCAACGATAGTAAACTTTCATTTCAACAATAAATAAAACATGTTTTATAAAGAATATTACATTTTAAATTATGTTTTTTTGTTTACATTCCGTTTTATACTAATTAATTTACTTTTATTGCATTGCATTTTAAACTAATTATGTTACTTGTTTACATTACAGAATAGAGTTGTGAAAGGGTCACGTGATTGGATATTACCAGCGAATACAATCCAGTGATTATACCATAACAGCGGTTTTTATTAATCTTTCAAGCTGTGTATTTATTGTCTTTGTCTATGTCTTGTAATTTGTAGTATGTCTGTGTACGATTTATTTTCTGATATGGTTTGAAATAAATGTTGATATTTCTTAAATTGTTTTTTTTTTATCAATATGTATGCAAGTTATTGTGCATTTGTTAATGACTTCATCATGATAAATACTTCTAAACAAACTGCCTTGATTACCTTATATAATTACCATACAGCGGCCTTGTTTACCCTATATACTGACCTAACAGCTGCCTTGTTTACCTGATACACTTACCAAACGGCTGCCTTGTTTACCTTATATACTTTCCATACAGCGACCTTGTTTACCTTATATACTTATTATATAGTTGTCTTTTTTACCTTATATACTTGCCATACAGCTGCCTTGTTTACCCTATATACTTAACATATAGCTGTCTTGTATACCTTATATACTTACCATACAGCTGTCTTGTTTACCCTATATACTTACCATACAGCTGTCGTGTTTACCTTATATACTTACAATACAGCTGCCTTGTTTACTCTACATACTTACCATACATCTGCCTTGTTTACATTATATACTTACCATACAGCTGTCTTGTTTACCTTATATACTTACCATACAGCTGTCTTGTTTACTTACCATATTGTTGCCTTATAATACAGTTAAAAGAGTATGCATCAACAACAAAATCATCATCAACAACAACAACAACATCCGCAACATAACTATGATATAAACAACAATCATTATAATATGAACAATGATAATAATGATAAATATAAAAAAAAAATAATAATATCAACAATAATAATTATAAGATCAACAATACTACTACTACTAATAATAATAACACCAACAACAATAATAATAAAAACAATGATAAAAATAATAATAAAACATCAACAATACTACTACTAATAATAATAACACCAACAACAATAATAATAAAAACAATGATAAAAATAACAATGATAATAATAATGATAAGACATCGTTGTTGTGAGTTCGATTGTAATCTCCCTTTATGAAAAAGAACATTATTCTGATTTAAATGTGTCATCTTAATCCAACAGGTTTCTATATCTCTCCTTTGTATACCAGGTGAGTAGTTCCGAATCTTAAGCTGGATCCCGCCGATATAAGCTATCTAGTACATGTATAGTAAGTATCTATAGAGCCCAAATGTGTTGGTTATTAAACATTGTTGTATAATACATACTAACATAAAGTAAGCAGTATAATTAATTTTCCTTTCGGACATCGACAGTATAATGAATGTACAATTAAATATTTTAAAGCATAATTATTTGATTAGTAATAAGTGCTTTGTATAATCTATACTAAGCTTAGATTTTTTAGAACTGAAATTAATTTTGGCAATATGACATTCTGCAAGTTACAAACTTGACTCTTCTGTTTTATAGTTCGGATGCCGATCCCACATGTTGACGCCATTTTGTAATAATAATTTACTTTTCGGCACTGCAACTATACTTTAAGGAACTCTTTAACTGAGTGAGTATTGTTAACTTGATATTTTATAAGTTATGTTCAGGATAAGTGTGAATCCTCAAGTACTCTTTGATTTGAGTGTGAAAGGTCTAGGATCAAATAACAGGCGTAAACCTAATCGAGTAGGATATTTAACTAATCAAACAACACTAGTTTGGTTCGACTGATTTCAATTTATTGCAGTATTAACACGTTTAGTTTGAAATGTTCAGAGTTATGATCATCCATTCACACATTTTTATGTTCATTGTAAGTTCTCTCAAAATATATTTGATTAATATGTTAGTTATGTAATTCAGTCAACATTCATTACTTAAGACATCAGTTTAACAATCTTAAATAGATACTTCCGTCATTATTTAATTATACAAAATATTACTCATATCCGATAGGAGTTAAAAGTTCAAAGAGGTGTAGAATAGAAATATTAGTTGCAAATTTTCTGTCTATTTATAGTTTTCAACATTTTCATAGCTGTGTCATTGGTCAATTGTCACAAGTTATATTAACAAAAGCAAGAAAAATACAAGCTGATTATAAAAATCAAAATATGACACGATAATTTCGAAAAAAACGCCAAAAAAAACAACAACACCAAAACAAACAAAAACGACTAGTGTTGGACAACCTTTAACAACACCAGGCCATGTGACAGCGCGCTCGACTATTCGAATCATTTATTACTGTGATTGAAACTGATGACCAATTACTAAATTGAGACGGTCTTATAACTACAAAACCTTGTATAAAGTTGCAATCCAAAACATGCAGTGACTGCTGAAGTATTAACATTAACCAAAATTTCTAAATAAAATAATGGCCATAATTTGAATTAAATTCAAACAAGAGTTATGTAACTTGGTATTTGTAGCAGGTGAGATGACTGGGAAGTCTACTGTGAAGTATAATTTAAATACATTGAGTGTTTGGTGAGATATTGACTTGATTCTACTTGAACGCAGAGAGAGTTTACGAGAATTCCCAAGTCCATCAAGGGTCATGATTTGTATCATATTCAAGGAAAATTGGTCTGTCTGATTATTGTAGTGGGTCTAATGACTGGGAAGTCTAGTGTGACGTTTCAATTGAATACATTGAATGGTTGGTGAGATATGGATTTGATGGCACTTCCTGGCAAAGTTTTAACCAGAATTTCTAAAACAAACTAGGATCATAATTTGCATTATATTGATGTAAGAGTTATCAAACATAGTTATTGTAGTAGATTTGATGACTAGAAAGTATTGTGTGAAATTTTAATCAAGTTTAAAAAATAAATACACTCCAGTATCGTGTTCTTCCTTCAATACATTGAGTATATCCAGAAGGCGATTTCAAATTTCCAGTTGCCATTTAGTGATTCGGAACTTTTTAAATCGCTAATTTATATTTGTTAAACAAAACAATTCAATAGCAAAACAGTTTATAACAATAGAAAAGCACTAGTCGCGTGTTGTTCATTCAATACAGTAAATATATTCACCATCAGGAGATTCAAAATTTCCTGCTGGGGATTTTGCCTAATCGCCAACTACCAACAAGTAACCAGCTGGAGATTTAGATTTTAAATTAACCAATATCCATTGTCTATTGATTATATATTTTAACATGTAAACACGAGTAGAACTTGTCAATTAAAGAGTGATTATATTAACAAATCCGAATCCCAAAGTGGCAATTGGCCGTTAGTTTGCTATTCAAATATCCAACTACCAACTGCCAACTACCTACTAACTTGACACTCATTCACAACTGTTATATATATTTTAAAGTTTACCAAACTATGGATTCGTTTTTGCAATCTTAAATTAAAAATGATTATCTTTTAACTGCATATATTATTTTGTTTAGAACAAAGTCAAAATCATTTAAATTAATGGTTTTAGTTGGTGTTGTCGCTATTAAAGTTTGGACAAGTTTGATTCTGTGGGGATTGGGCGGCGTGATATTGTTTTGTTTCTTTGTATCTAGCGTTATTCGCATTTTTTTTTACTAAAATCCTTTTTATTTCTTTAGATCCGATATATATATATATATATATATATATACATTTATACAACCGCATTCAATAGCAATGCAACTAATGATGTTATAACGTGTTGTTCAATCCATTTGCATATGATATATATATATATATATATATATATATATATATATATATATATATATATATATATATATGGAGATAATTATTTGTGAATAACCAAGACATAAATGAACAGACCAGACTACGGCGAGTGCGCCTAGCTACAATGCAAACTAAAAATACAATGTCAAAGCCTCTGCCAAACCAAAAAAATTGTTGTCGACTATGACTTATATACTATGGAATTACATGCAACAAATCAGGACAGGGTGGACAAATTTACATACATGAACTGATAGCTTTATATGAGAAGGATCCAGTTAAGGATTCATGACTACTCATATGCTATATAAAGGGCAGCTTTATAAACCCGTTGGATCATATATGTATATATTTGTTACCATGTGATGTTCATTTTTACATGGCGTAACATGTATGTGCATAATACGGTGTCCCGTTGGGACCATCGCGGCATATCAATTAAATTTAGTACAACGCAACTACGATAGTGAAAAGTCGAAACAACAAAACAACGATGGTGAAACAATGCAACTACGATGGTGAAAAGTCGAAACAACAAAACAACGATGGTGAAACGTCGTAACTACGATGGTGAAAAGTCGAAACAACAAAACAACGATGGTGAAAAAACGCAACTACGATGGTGAAAAGTCGAAACAACAAAACTACGATGGTGAAAAGTCGAAACAACAAAACTACGATGGTGAAACGTCGCAACTACGATGGTGAAAAGTCGAAACTACAATGGTGAAAAGTCGAAACTACGATGGTGAAAAGTGACATAGTTTCGTTGTTTCGACTTTTCACCATCGTTGTTTCGACTTTTCACCATCGTAGTTTCGCGTTTTCACCATCGTAGTTTCGCATTTTCACCATCGTAGTTGTGCGTTTTCACCATCGTAGTTGTGCGTTTTCACTATCGTTGTTTTGACTTTTCACCATCGTAGTATGTCGCTTTCACTATTGTTGTTTTGACTTTTCACCATCGTAGTTTCTGACTATGAATATGGGGTTAAGCATAAGGTAAGTACTGATTTTATACAAGCAAAGTTTAGTTGATATATTTTATCAATAACGTAATATAATTACACCTTTATGTATAAAAAAGAATTTGGTTTACGTATTTTATATATATTGATTACTGCTTTTCTGTTAATAAACCATTAATTACACAATGGATACCTTTGTATACGACAGGTACATGTAGGTATCCGAGATGACCCAGTATGTGTATAGAATGTGCACGCGCCTCGGTGTTCATCTCATATCACCTTGTCGTTTTTTTCCTTACAGGATAAAACTGTTAACAAAAGGACAGACACCGTGTTAGAGGAGAGTGTATGTGTGTGTACATGTGTTCGTTCGTTCGTGCGTGCGTAGGTGCGAGCGTGCGTGCGCGCACGCGCGTGTGTGTGTTTGTAAAAGAGAGAGAGAACGAACGAACGGAAGGAAGGAGTGAGAGAGAGAGAGAGGAACGAAGGAATATTAGGTACTGTTCGTTATTTATTGTATTTTGTTATATTGATAACAAGAGAATTACCGAAAATTTACATGATTAATTACTCTAAATTTAATATAATCTAAATGAGTGCGAATTATATCTTATATAGCTACTTGTACAGCCGGCTCAATTTAGGTACAAAACGGCAATAAGTAAGTAAGTCATTCAGTTAGTCAGTAACAAAGTAAGTGAGCAAATGAATTAATGAGCAAGCAAGTAAATCAGTAATTCAGTCATCAATCAATCGATCAATGAATAAATAAATCAATAAATAAATTATTGATTCGTCCACTCTTTTAATTTCGATTTTACATGAGCAACAGGAAGTCGAAACTACTATGGTGAAAAGTCGAAACTACTATGGTGAAAACGCGAAACAACGATGGTGAAAACACGAAACTACGATGGTGAAAAGTCGAAACTACGATGGTGAAAATGCGAAACTACGATGGTGAAAAGTCGAAACAACGATGGTGAAAATGCAAAACTACGATGGTGAAAAGTCGAAACTACGATGGTGAAAAGTTTCGTTGTTTCGACTTTTCACCTTCGTAGTTTACTTAATTTAATAAATATGCCGCGATGGCCCCAACGGGACACCGTAGCGTAACAAACGTAATAAAGTGTTTAAACTAAAAGTATAATTAATGTGGCATGTCTGCCTGAACTATAATTATAGAAATTGTGATATATCACAAAATATATCAGATCTTGACACATTAGGACAACACAGCGTACGTTGACTGATAAAAATAATTATATATATTTTTTTTTAATTTAACATTCTTATATTACCCATTAAGTTTAAAAAGTATATTTTCCATAAATAAGAATCTATGTCACACAGGCGACGAATCTTCCGCATGACACATCCGCCAAATCACGTGACCATGGGTTAATTAATTGTAACCGCCAGTAGCAAAATACGTCACTGGAGAAATAAATTCTGGTTACCGAACCTCGCTATTCCTCAGTTGTCATATCAGACGAGACGGTGTAAGTTAAAGTGTCCCTGCCAGACTATTCTCAAACACACACTTATTGTGTCAATCTGTATATTGTACAGAAATGCTCAGGTAAATAAATATACAACGATGGGAACTGTTAATGCATTATAAAAGTATACTTTCATGTTAACAGAGTAGTTTAAGTTTATTCTAATTTATTTTAGCTTGATTGCGAATTAAACTTAGAGCTTGTATGAATCGTTATTGCGAAGTAAGCTTAGAGCTGGTATGAATCGTTATTGCGAAGTAAGCTTAGAGCTTGTATGAATCGTTATTGCGAAGTAAGCTTAGAACATGTATGAATCGTTATTGCGAAGTAAGCTTAGAACATGTATGAATCGTTATTGCGAAGTAAGCTTAGAACTTGTATGAATCGTTATTGCGAAGTAAGCTTAGAGCTGGTATGAATCGTTATTGCGAAGTAAGCTTAGAGCTTGTATGAATCGTTATTGCGAAGTAAGCTTAGAGCTTGTATGAATCGTTATTGCGAAGTAAGCTTAGAACATGTATGAATCGTTATTGCGAAGTAAGCTTAGAACTTGCATGAATCGTTATTGCGAAGTTTGTTTATATTTTGTATGAATCAGTATTTCGAAGTAAGCTTAGAACTTGTATGAATAACGAAGTAAGTTAAAAGCGTGTATGAGTCGCTAATGCGAAGTAAGCTTAGAGCTTGTATAATCGCTATTGCGAAGTAAGCTATTAACTTGTATGGATGGTTATTTAGAAGTAAGCTTAGAACTTGTGTGACTCGTAATTGCAAAGCAAGCTTAGAGCTTGTATGAATTGTTATTGCGTAGTTAGCTTAGAGGTTGTATGAACCGTTTTTGCGTTGTAAGTTTAGAGCTTGTATGCATCGTTATTGCGAAGAAGGCTTAGAGATTGTATGAATCGTTATTGCGAAGTAAGCTTAGAGATTGTATGAATCGTTATTGCGAAGTAAGCTTAGAACTTGTATGAATCGTTATTGCGAAGTAAGCTTAAAACTCGTATGAATCGTTATTGCAAAGTAAGCTTAGAGCTTGTATGACTCGTTATTGCGAAGAAGGCTTAGAGATTGTATGAATCGTTATTGCGAAGTAAGCTTAGAGATTGTATGAATCGTTATTGCGAAGTAAGCTTAGAACATGTATGAATCGTTATTGCGAAGTAAGCTTAAAACTTGTATGAATCGTTATTGCAAAGTAAGCTTAGAACTTGTATGAATCGTTATTGCGAAGTTAGCCTAGAGGTTGTATGAATCATTAGTGTAAGCTTAGAACCTGTATGAACCGCTCTTTCGAAGTAAGCTTAGAACCTGTATGAACCGCTCTTTCGAAGTAAGCTTAGAACTTGTATGAATCATTAGTGTAAGCTTAGAACCTGTATGAATCGCTCTTGCGAAGTAAGCTTGGAGCTTGTATGAATCGTTATTGTGAAGTAAGCTTAGAACTTGTATGAATCGCTATTGCGAAGTATGCTTAGAGCTTGTATGAATCGTTATTGCGAAGTAAGCTTATAAATTGTATGAATCGCTATTTCGAAGTTAGTTAAGAACTTGTATGAATCGCTAGTGCGAATTAAGCTTAGCGCTTGTATGAATCGCTTTTGCGAAGTAAGCTTAGAACTTGTATGAATAACGAAGTAAGTTAAAAGCTTGTGTGAGTCGCTATTGCGAAGTAAGCTTAGAGCTTGTATAATCGCTATTGCGAAGTAAGCTATTAACTTGTATGAATGGTTATTGAGAAGTAAGCTTAGAACTTGTATGACTCGTAATTGCGAAGCAAGCTTAGAGCTTGTATGAATTGTTATTGCGTAGTTAGCTTAGAGATTGTATGAATCGTTATTGCGAAGTAAGCTTAGAGCTTGTATGAATCGGTATTGCGAAGTAGGCTTAGAACATGTATGAATCGTTATTGCGAAGTAAGTTTAGAGCCTGTATGAATCGTTGTTGCGAAGTAAGCTTAGAGCCTGTATGAATCGTTATTGCGAAGTAAGCTTAGAGCTTGTATGAATCGTTATTGCGAAGTAAGCTTACAGCTGGTATGAATCGTAATTGCGAAGTAAGCTTAGAACTTGTTTGAATCGTTATTGCAAAGTAAGCGTAGAGCTTGTATGAATCGTTATTGCGAAGTAAGCTTAGAGCCTGTATGAATCGGTATTGCGAAGAATGCTTAGAGCTTGTATGAATCGGTATTGCGAAGTAAGCTTAGAATTTGTATGAATTGGTATTGCGAAGTAAGCTTAGCATTTGTATGAATTGGTATTGCGAAGTAAGCTTAGAGCTTGTATGAATCGGTATACAGACGAACAAAGGTTTATGTTCATATTTTAATTATTCAAATTTGATAAGAATATATGCTTAAATCTGCTTTGAAATATTACAGCGGTGATTAAGTTCGACTGTTTTACGATGCACATAATCATAATAAATCTTAATAATGCATGTCTGTTATTTTTTTTATTGTTGGTATTCCAGCAGAAATTCACATTCATTACTTTTGAGCATTAATTTTAGTCAAGTCATAACAAATCTGATTTAAGATGATAACTGTTCATTAAAAAAATACATACATGAACTTTATATGACTAAGATGCCAGTCAACAGTTTATTGGTCAGTTGTTGTCCAGCATTGTTTGATTGACGAAACAAATCTGGTTGGCTCCTTGCTTCTGTTTTGTGATGTCATGGCTCAACGAATGTAAGGAAATGGTAGTATATTATTTCACTGAATAAATGATATCATTTCAGCACTTTGTTTAGATATAAAAAAATATTTGTATAACCTTTTCGATAGAACTCATAACTGTATATTATGAATAAGATCAAAAGATTTTTAGGTAATTGCAGCTAATTTTTGTATCTTGTTCTATATGCATACTTAATATTAGTCGTGCTTGTGTGATTGTCATGACCGTGCGTTTTGAATGTTGCAATTCCTGTGGAACTCAATATATATTTTCTAATGTTTACATATTTATTTTTAATAACAATTTAAATAAGTCTTTAAGATAGTTTGCCCGTTAATTATCAACTGCAGAACTGACAAATTACGCAATTGGGAAAAACATTTATTCACGTTTTGGCGGAAATATTTAATGGAACGTCTGATTTAATCTAATTCATTTATATTCAATCCTACAATTGTGTAGCTCAAGCAAACCAACCAATCTGAAACAATAATGAAAATAATGATGTAAACACTAAAGGTGATTGGCATCTCCCCTGAACCGTGAGTAAAATCACCAAACGTCTACAAATAGTGCTCAAACAAGTGATGATGACAGTTAATGCAAACAGGCTCAGTGTAAGGATAAACACCAACAGCGATGAGTTCCAAGGCGTTAGTGGTTCTTGTTCTTTGTAGCTTGATAGCTCTGCAAATGTCGTCAGTGGAAGGTACGTATATTTAGTCGGAAAATCTTGGATACACTGACTATAACGGCTGTTCTTGGACTTGTTCCTTACTTCAAAGGCATCGTTTTATCAGATATTACGGACTATAACAGCATAATTGTTAATTGATATATGGCGTCTGGTTGTAGAAGGTCGCCCCGTTCATTGTTGTTGTTGAATCTTATTCCGTGGAGCCATGGAGCGTGTTCATTATAGTGTTCAATGAATAGAATTCTGCGTGAGGGATTTTGCATAATAATTGATTACCTCTTATGAAGATATTCAGTAAAACCAAGTCTGCTTTTTCCATTATTTCGGCACTTTCTGTGATTCCAATAAAATCGTTTTATTATTTTTTTTAAACTGATTAATTTTACACTGATTGTGAAATGAGCTCTTACGTCTTCGTCAAATCACGCTCGAAGTCTTCCTGGGTAGTTTAAACATATTTTATTTCAATACTAAACTGTCCTATAGGTCATTTTATCATTTTGTTTTAAACTTATCAATTTTACATTGATTGTGAAATAAGTTCTTACAACGACCCAACGGTCGCCCGATCTTGGGCCCGTCTACTGCGGTCTTATTAACTGGTATTCTTTTAATAGTATGTGTAATTAATGCATGTGTCATAATTAAAGCCTTGTGCTAACATCTGTTTTATGGATATTAGTTGTATCAGTGGGTGATCCGAGAATTTTGCGTAGATGAGGCGTGATCGTAGGAAATTTTGAAATTAAAACGCCAATTGTTGGGATTTTGCCACATATTTGAGTACATTTTGTGACGATTTTGAGACAGAGTTTTAATAAGGGAATATGATTAAAAAATACTTCCCCTGAAAAAGTATTGAAAATAAAAACGCCATATTATGAAATTTGACAAATATTTTGAGGACATTTTGTTACGATTTTGGGTCCTAGTTTTAATGAAAGAATATAGTTAAAATAACACCTTCCCTGAAAATGTCTGAAAATAAAGACGACAAATTGTGCCCGGGTGTCGCGAATTCGTTTCCGTGCCCAACCATGGTCTCGATAATTTACATAGGACATTGCATCTCATTGTCATTCGTTTTTCATCGCTGATTCAAGTTGGAAAGTTATTAGTTACTTGCGGAGTTGGGTGGGCTCGAATCTACCAGACTCACAGGCAAGAATGGTAGAGTTGCCCTATATTTATATAGCCATTACGTAGTTATATATTTGTATAGCCGTTACATCGTTATATATTTGTATAGCCGTTACAGTGTTATATAGTTGTATAGCCATTACGTCGTCATATATTTGTATAGCCGTTACGTCGTTATATATGTGTATAGCCGTTACGTCGTTATATATTTGTATAGCCGTTACGTAGTTATATATTTGTACGCCGTTACGTCGTTATAAATTTGTATAGCCGTTACATCGTCATATATTTGTACAGCCATTACGTCGTTATATATTTGTATAGCCATTACGTCGTCATATATTTGTATAGCCGTTACGTCGTTATATATTTGTATAGCCGTTTTGTCGTCATATATTTGTAAAGCCGTAACGTCGTCATATAGTTGTATAGCCGTTACGTCTTTATAAATTTGTATAGCCGTTTCGTCGTTATATATTTGTATAGCCGTTACGTCGTCATATATTTGTATAGCCGTTACGTCGCCATATATATGTAAACCCATTACGTCGTCATATATTTGTATAGCCGTTACGTCGTTATATATTTGTTTAGCTGTTACGTCGTCATATATTTGTAAAGCCATTACGTCGTCATATATTTGTATAGCCGTTACGTCGACATATATTTGTATAGCCGTTACTTCGTCATATATTCGTATAGCCGTTACGTCACCATATATTTGTATAGCGGTTATGTAGTCATATATTTGTATAGCCGTTTCGTAATCATATATTTGTATAGCCGTTACGTCGTCATATAATTGTATAGCAATTACGTCGTCATATATTTGTATAGACTTTACGTCGTTATATATTTGTATAGCCGTTACGTCGTCGTATATTTGTAAAGCCATTAAGTCATGATATAATCGTTTTGTAGTCATATATTTGCATAGCCGTTATGTCGTCCTATATTTGTATAGCCTTTACGTCGTTATATGTATGTATAGCTGTTACGTCGTCATAAATTTGCATAGCCGTTACGTAGTTATATATTTGTATAGCCGTTACGTCGTCATATAGTTGTATAGTCGTTACGTCGTTATATATTCGTATAGCTGTTACGCAGTCATATATTTGTATAGCCGTTACATCGTCATTTATTTGTATAGTCGTAATGTCGTTATATATTTGTAAAACTGTTATGTAGTCATATATTTGTATAGCCGTTACGTCGTCATATATTTGTATAGCCGTTACATCGTTATTTATTCGTATAGCTGTTACGCATTCATATATTTGTATAGCCGTTACATTGTCATTAATTTGTATAGCCGTAATGTCGTTATATATTTGTAAAGCTGTTATGTCGTTATATATTTGTAAAGCCGTTACGTCGTCATTTATTTGTATAGCCGTAATGTCGTTTTATATTTGTAAAGCCGTTATGTCGTTATATATTTGTATAGTTGTTACGCAGTCATATATTTGAATAGCTGTTACATTGTCATTTATTTGTATAGCCGTAATGTCGTTATATATTTGAAAAGCTGTTATGTCGTTATATATTTGTAAAGCCGCTATATCGTTGTATATTTGTAAAGCCGTTACATCGTCATATATTTGTAAAGCCGTTATGTAGTCATATATTGGTATAGCCGTTTCGTAATCATATATTTGTATAGCCGTTACGTTGTCATATATTTGTATAGCCGTTACGTCGTCATATATTTGTATAGCCTTTACGTCGTCATATATTAGTATAGCCGTAACGTCATCATATATTTGTATAGCCATTATATAGTCATATATTTGTAAAGCCGTTTCGTCGTTATAAATTTGTATAGACGTTACGTAGTTATATATTTGTATTGCCATTACGTCGCCATATATTTGTATAGCCGTTATGTAGTCATATATTTGTATAGCCATTATATAGTCATATATTTGTAAAGCCGTTTCGTCGTTATAAATTTGTATAGACGTTACGTAGTTATATATTTGTATAGCCTTTACGTCGTTATATATTTGTATAGCCGTTACGTCGTCGTATATTTGTAAAGCCGTTAAGTCATGATATATAAGTATAACCGTTTTGTAGTCATATATTTGCATAGCCGTTATGTCGTCCTATATTTGTATAGCCTTTACGTCGTTATATGTATGTATAGCCGTTACGTCGTCATATATTTGCATAGCCGTTACGTAGTTATATATTTGTATAGCCGTTACGTTGTCATATAGTTGTATAGCCGTTACGTCGTTATATATCCGTATAGCTGTTACGCAGTCATATATTTGTATAGCCGTTACATCGTCATTTATTTGTATAGCCGTAATGTCGTTATATATTTGTAAAGTCGTTATGTCGTTATATATTTGTAAAGCCGTTATGTCGTGATATAATTGTAAAGCCGTTACTTCGTCATATATTTGTAAAGCTGTTATGTAGTCATATATTTGTTTAGCCCTTACGTCGTCATATAGTTGTATAGCCGTTACGTCGTTATATATTCGTATAGCTGTTACGCAGTCATATATTTGTATAGCCGTTACATCGTTATTTATTTGTATAGCCGTAATATCGTTATATATTTGTTAAGCCTTTATGTTGTTATATATTTGTAAAGCCGTTATATAATCATTTATTTGTATAGCCGTTACGTCGTCATATATTTGTATCGCCGTTACGTCGTTATATGTATGTATAGCCTTTACGTAGTTATATATTTGTAAAGCCGTTACGTAGTTATATATTTGTTAAGCCGTTACGTCGTTATATATTTTTAAAGCTGGTATCTAGTCATATATTTCTATAGCCGTTACGTCGTCATATATTTACATAGCCGTTACGTAGTTATATATTTGTATAGCCGTTACGTCGTCATATAGTTGTATAGCCGTTACATCGTTAGATATTCGCATAGCCGTTACGTCGTTATATATTTGTATAGATGTTACGTTGTCATATATTTGTATAGCCGTTACGTCGTTATATATTCGTATAGCCGATACGTCGTCATATATTTGTATAGCCGTTACATCGTCATTTATTTGTATAGCCGTTATATAGTCATATATTTGTAATGCTGTTATGTAGTCATATATTTGTAAAGCCGTTATGTCGTTATGTATTTGTAAAGCCGTTTAGTAGTTTAATATTTGAATAGCCGTTACGTCGTTATAAAGTTGTATTGCCGTTACGTCGTCATATATTCGTATAGCCGTTACGTAGTCATAAATTTATATAGCCATTACGTCGTCATATATTTATATAGCTGTTACGTCATTATATATTTCATACAGTCATTAGTCGTCACATTGCCGTTTAGTCGTCTTACATTTGTTTTGGTCTAACTTATGCTGAGTTGATTGATATATTTCAGGCAATTGCTACACATATGTATGTAGAAGGCGCTGTAGATACCGACCACCAAGGTATGAGGAATACGCCTTCAGATATTTGTGGCCTCTTGCTTGTGGTCGCTCGGCTGTTGGACGCTGGGGAATCAAGGCCTGCTGTGTCACCTGGGGCAGGTACTAAACCAGATATGATGCAAAGGTAGTGAAGGTAATGTTAGTCTACTTCAATTTTGCTGAGTTTTAAGTATTTTGCTATTTCATCAATACTTCTAATAATGTGTTCGGGGCCATTTAAAAGTTCGTGGACAAATCTCATTTAATGAAAATAATAGATAAGATTTATTTGAAGTTTTCCTTGTGTTATATCAAGGACATATACAGGAGTATAGGATTCTAGCATCTCTTTACTAAGTGTTGATTAAACAGCACTGCGAAAAAACAATAATCTGACCAATTATTCATTCAAATTTCACAGGCAACCGACTTATTTAAAATGTAATGTGTCAGTAACATTAGATGTTTCATAATATTTTAAACATGCAATATGATCTTGAATTTAAAATATTGGAGTTTGTAGAATTTGAAGCAATTTCCTTGATTTTTAACTGCAGTATACACATTTTGTAGTCACAAGTACTTCACCTATTTTTAAACACATTTTGGTGGGAATGGTGTCGTTTCAAAGATAATTTCAGGATCATGATGCGTAGTTTTGAGATGAATGAAAGTTAAGATATTTGTAAACGAGATTCACATTCAGTTGCGTTTTCTTCTCAATATATTTTATTGAACTGAACACTGTATGTAGGAAATAAGTAATCAAATAAAAGGGATAAATAATTTTCACACATGCCATCCATCGAAGGTCAGATTTTCGTTACGTCGCTCAGAAAGAATTTTTACTGAAGTATTGTCTTTTGATATAGATGCTTTATACTGTACTATTGACTTTCGATAAAGACGCTTTATACTGTAGGATTGACTTTTGAATTAGTCGCTTTATAATATATTATTGACTTTTGAAACAGACGCTTTATACTGTAGTATTGACTTTTGATACAGACGCTTTATACTGTAGTATAGACTTTTAGTACAGACGCTTTATACTGTAGTATTGACTTTTAATACAGATGCTTTATACTGCAGTATTGACTTTTGATACAGACGCTTTATACTGTAGTATTGACTTTTAGTACAAACGATTTATACTGTAGTATTGACTTTTGATACAGACGCTTTATACTGTAGTATTGACTTTTGATACAGACGCTTTATACTGCAATATTGACTTTAGATACACACGTTTTATACTATTGTATAGACTTTTGATACAGATGTTTTATACTGCAGTATTGACTTTTGATACAGACGTTTTATACTGTAGTATTGACTTTTGATACAGACGTTTATACTGTAGTATTGACTTTTGATACAGACGTTTTATACTGCAGTATTGACTTTTGATACAGACGATTTATACTGTAGCATTGACTTTTGATACCGACGCTTTATACTACATTATTGACTTTTGAGACAGACGCTTTATACTGTTGTATAGACTTTTAATACAGACGTTTTATACTGCAGTATTGACTTTTGATACAGACGTTTTATACTGCAGTATTGACTTTTGATACAGAGGTTTTATACTGTAGTATTGACCTTTGATACAGACGCTTTATACTGCCGTATTGACTTTTGTTACAGACTTTTTATACTGCATTATTGACTTTTGATACTGATGCTTTATACTGCAGTATGAATTTTTGATACAGATGCTTTATACTGCAGTATTGACTTTTGTTACAGACTTTTTATACTGTAGTATTGACTTTTGATACAGACGCTTTGTACTGCAGTATGAATTTTTGATACAGATGCTTTATACTGCAGTATTGACTTTTGATACAGACGCTTTATACTGCATAATTGACTTTTGGTACAGACGCTTTATACTGTAGTATTGACTTTTGATACAGACGCTTTATACTGTAGGAATATCTTTTGATACCGACGCTTTATACTGTAGGATTGACTTTTGATACCGAAGCTTTGTACTGTAGGATTGACCTTTGATACAGATGCTTTATACTGCATTATTGACTTTTGATACAGAAGCTTTATAATGCCGTATTGACTTTTGATACAGACGATTTATACTGTAGTATTGACTTTTAATACAGACGCTTTATACTGCCGTATTGACTTTTAATACAGACGCTTTATACTGCAGTATTGACTTTTGATACAGACGCTTTATACTGTAGGATTGACTTTTGATACCGAAGCTTTATACTTTAGTATTGACCTTTGATACAGACGCTTTATACTGCATTATTGACTTTTGATACATAAGCTTTATAATGCCGTATTGACTTTTGATACAGACGATTTATACTGTAGTATTGACTTTAAATACAGACGCTTTATACTGCCGTATTGACTTTTGATACAGACGCTTTATACTGCAGTAATGACTTTTGATACAGACGCTTTATACTGCAGTATTGACTTTTGATGCAGACGCTTTATACTGCAATATTGACTTTTGATACAGACGTTTTATACTACAGTATTGGACTACTGATGTAGATGCTCACCGATAGTAAGCTTTCATTTCAATAATAAATAAAACATATTTTATAAAGAATATTACATTTTTAACTAATTATATTGTTTTTTGCATTGCAGAATAGTGTAGCGAAAGGGTCACGTGATTGGATATTAACACCGTTCCACAAAATATACAATATCAAATGTTTTATTAATCTCTTGCAATCTGTGTTTTTACTGTGTTGTCTGTATCTTGTTATTTGCATTATGCCTGTCCACGATTTATTTTCTGATGTCAGTAACATGCGGTTTAAAATATATATTTTGATATTTCTTAAATTGATTCAGTTTGATCAATTTAACCATGTATGCGTGTTATTGCGTATTTGTTAATGACTTCTTAATAAATACTAATAAACATATTGCCTTGTTTATGCTATATATACTAACCATAAACCTCTGTTGATGTGGGTTTTGTATTTGGCTGCATTAATGGTTAAAGATTGATCCAATTGTTTTGGAAATATAGAATACCTAACATATATCATGTATACTCAGTAAAAAGTTATAACAAACACAAAAATAATAACAAAACAGTTATAATAATATTGATAATAATTATGATAATGATAAAGATGATGATGATGATGAGGATGATGATGATGATGATTATGAAAACGATACTACTGCTTCTACTACTACTACTATTACTACTACTATTACTACTATTACTACTACTACTACTACTACTACTATTACTACTACTCCTACTACCGCCACCGCCACTTCCATCGCCACCATTACTACTACTACTACTACTACTACTACTGCTTCTACTACTACTACTACTACTACTACTACTACTACCGCCACCGCCACTTCCACTTCCACCGCCACCATTACTTTTACTACTACTACTACTATTACTACTACTACTACTACTACTACCGCCACCGCCACTGCCACCGCCACCACTACTACTATTACTACTACTACTACTACTACTACCGCCACCGCCACCGCCACCGCCACCACCATCACTACTACTACTACTACTTTTACCGCCACTGCCACCGACACCACTACTACTACTACTACTACTTACTACTGACCACTACCACTACCACTACCACTACCACTGCCACTGCCACCGCCACCGCCACCATCGCCACCGCTACTACTACTACTACTACTACTACTACTACCACTGCCACTGCTACTATTACTGCTACTACTACCACTACTACTACAACTACTACCACCACTACTATTCATTAATCTTCGTCAATATATCCAGACGTTTAAACGTTTAAACTACTACTACTACCGCCACCGCCACCGCCACCGCCACCACCATCACTTCTACTACTACTACTACTTTTACCGCCACTGCCACCGACACCACTACTACTACTACTACTACTACTACTACTGCTACCACGACCACTACCACTGCCACCACCATCACTACTACTACTACTACCGCCACCGCCACCGCCACCGCCACCGCTACTATTACTACTACTACTACTACTACTACTACTACTACAACTGCTACTATTACTGCTACTACTACCACTACTACTACAACTACTACCACCACTACTATTCATTAATCTTCGTCAATATATCCAGACGTTTAAACGCCTGCTCCATGCAGCTATTTGTTAGTGCGATATGAGATGCCGTTTTGATAGTGTTCTGTTATAAGTTTATCAACAGTTATATCAATATTTACGTTCGGACACCGAAAATCAATTTACGGATAAACACGGAATATTCATGAATGTCAGGTAAAATCTTACGGACACTACTACTACTATCACTTTTTCTACTACTACTACTACTACTACTACTACTACTACTACTACTTCTACTACTACTACTTCTACTACTACTACTACTACTACTACTTCTAATATTACTATTTCTACTACTACTACTACTACTACTACTACTTCTAATACTACTACTACTACTACTACTACTACTACTACTACTACTACTACTACTACTACTACTACTTCTACTACTACTACTACAACACTACTACTACTACTACTACTACTACTACTACTACTACTACTACTACAATTGATAATGATAACAATAATGATAATGATGATACAGTGTTGGCTGTTTACGCCAGAGGTGGCGGGTTCGATCAAATTGTGGCAACTTTAAATGTACCACCGCCGCTATGTGTTATAACCAACGTTCAATTTACCACCGCCGCTATGTGTTATAACCAACGTTCAATTTACCACCGCCGCTATGTGTTATAACCAACGTTCAATTTACCACCGCCGCTTTGTGTTATAACCAACGTTAAATGTACCACCGCTGCTAAGTGTTACAACCAACGTTATATGTACCACCGCTGCTAAGTGTTACAACCAACGTTATATGTACCACCGCCGCTAAGTGTTACAACCAACGTTAAATTTACCACCACCGCTATGTGTTATAACCAACGTTAAATGTACCACCGCCGCTAAGTGTTACAACTAACGTTATATGTACCATCGCCGCTAAGTGTTACAACCAACGTTATATGTACCACAGCCGCTAAGTGTTACAATCAACATTATATGAACCATCGCCGCTAAGTGTTACAACTAACGTTATATGTACCACCGCCGCTAAGTGTTACAACCAACGTTATATGTACCACCGCCGCTAAGTGTTACAACCATCGTTATATGTACCACCGCCGCTAAGTGTTACCACCAACGTTATATGTACCACCACCGCTTTGTGTTACAACCAACGTTAAAGGTCGCAAAACTGACTTTAATGTTGCAGTCAGCGCTTAATGTTGCAAAACCACCTGCTGCAATATGTTGCACCATTATTATATGGTGGCGCGCAAGTCCAGTGGTTATTTCATTGAATTAGTATTCTGTGTGATCCAAGTTTCCTCCGTCACGCCATTGAATATAATAAAATATAGTAAAAGTTACACCGATTGCTATTATAGATGTATCATCTTAAAGTAGGTAAAGAAGATATATCATTTTTGTGAGAAAAATAGATGTGCAATGCAAAATTTATCAATACCACCAGCCCCTTCACCACCCCTACCCGAACATACGACTTTATTATCGGGGGTGTTGATTACTTACAAATGTCCAAGTCATGTTTGCTTCTCTTACGTACTGGCTGACACAAGATTATAGATATTTCTTTAATAGTTCAGGTTAGTTAAGATATTTTCTTTCTGCACTTTTACATTACTTTCTATCCTTTACTTTCTTACTTTCTTTCTTTTTCAAAAATCGCCTTGGAATCCCTGTCAGATATGCACAAGAAAGAATACCAAAAAAAAAAGTACAACAAGGGTGATAATTCTGTCAGTATTCAAGATAGAGTATCAGTTAACTTTCCTTTCTATATTTTTGAAGATATATTATTGAAGATACGCTCCGGACAAAGACAAATAACAAAACAATACAAAAGGCTAGATAATTCTCTCAAAATTCGACATGTTTTTGCACTTCCAACATTGCTCTTTATCCGTGTTGAATATCCATGTTCCTCCATACCTTTGAAGAAATAACCAAAACAAAAAAGGTAATGAACAAAATAAAAGGGCCATAACTCTTTTAATAAGTTGGCTGCTTTTAAAAAGCATCAAATGGTTAGGTCCTATAAAAAAGGTGGAGATAAGAGTGAATGAGTGTGTAAGTTTGGGTTTGTACGAAAGAGGCTTGTTTAATGATGTTAATATACAATGTTCGAGTAAAAGGGCATATTTAATTTAAGAAATATAATCACACCTGCGCACTTGTTTCTAAATACACGGGTGATACCAAATTCCGACCAGGTTGACACGGTAAAATTCCTCTTGCAGGGAAAATGCCAATGCGGTGTGGTTAAAAGTAACTTTGGTTTTTAAATGTACTAATCTCAATCATTATGCATATTTAAAAACTATATTTTCTAACGTACTTACAGTAATGTCCTTTACAATTTACTGCTGTGATCATATATATTTGAACATAATTTGTATACATAGCTTAAATTAATTTGCGGATATATTATTTTACAAAAAAAAACAAAAAAAAAAAACTGTTAAAATTTTCTGTTTTCATTTTCAACGCAGCCTGTCGTGAGATGGGTCGCTCGATCAGATATACAGATATAAAGGCTCTTGGTCGTGCGTCTCTCGGAGAATCAGTTCATGAAACATGAACGGTTCCATACGCATGTAGTTGGTGAAACAGTCCAGGTTGGCGTAGTTGCCGTAGAAGGACCGCACTGGATCGAGGGAGGCATCCAGTACTGACACCAGTTCTCTCTTGGCGCTGGCTTCTTCGTCGGAGAAGTTTGTCCCCGGCCACAACCCAGCTGTTGTTGTTGCTCTATCTGCAGTCGGGTTAACATAAGTTCGAGCATTTACGGGAGCACTGGTACACCCGCCAAAACGATATGCTCTCATTGGGTGTCGTTGTAGATAGTGGCCTGAACCCCAGAAGCCACTTCAAATATACTGGTATGCGAGCGAAAGGCTAGTGGTACCATCTATCGTAAGAACATGCTACTAGTCGGGACAGGTCGTGACTGGTCGTACTACCGACCATGAGGTCGTACGACAGGGGGCACCACCAATAGTCAAGTTGCAGGACCAGTAGCACGACCAATCGTGCGTCTATCTTGTCAACGTTAGAATCTTTTAACTGACTATCTTAAAGACAGACGCCAATGTGTTGTCATTCCAGGCGCGAGGTCTAATTGGAAACCAATTAAAGCTGGTGTTTCCAAGGAATCTATATTAGGTCCTCTTTTGCTTTTAGTTTATATAAATGACATAGTATCTGATATTCACTCCAACATACGACTTTTTGCCGATGATACAAGCCTTTACTTTATAATTAATCATAATAATGAGGTTGTTAATGCTGCAGAGACATTTGGTTCTGACAATGATAAATAAGATATCTGGATGGTCAAATAAATGGCTGGTTACTTTAAATCCATCCAAAACAGAATCAATGCATGTAACTCGCAAGTGCACTCAACCCATTCACCTTCCACTTTTTATGCAGAACCAACACATTATAGATGTGTGACTGTCATAACACAAACATCAAGGAGTATACTTATCAAATTAGCTGCAGCTGGCACACTCATATTGACTATATTAAGAATAAAGATTGGTCTAAAATAAATATTATGAGAAAACTATATATTTCAGTTAGATAGAAAATCACATGAAACAATCTACATGTCATTTATAAGATCCTTATTGGAATACGTCAATGTTATTTGGGAAAGTTGTATAAATTGTGAAAAAATGAACTTGATAAAATACAGAATGAAGCTGCACGAATAACAGCTTGAGTTACAAAACTTGTATCTATCAATAACCTGAAGTCTGAAGTAGGATGGGAAAGTCTTGAAACGCGTCGACCTAAACACAAACTTACTCTTTTTTATTAAATGATCCACGGAATGGTCCTACCCTATCTATATTCACTGGTTCCTTCTCTTACAAATGCAAGTTCCACATACAACCTCAGAAATAATAATAATATTCAAATTCCTTCTTCAAGAACAGATCTGCACTCAAATTCCTTTATTCCTTCCGTTGTCCGTGACTGGAACACTCTCCCACTTGAAACAAGACAAGCCTCTTCTCTGAATGCTTTTAAACATAAACTCGAAAGTAACGAGCCAAAAGTTGTTGAAAATAAAATGGTTCATATTGTTTATATGTGTACTGAAAATAATGCAATACAAAATTACTCTGGACAGTTGTTATTGATGGCTTAGTCTCGAGGTGTCAAAACAATCAAAGGCGCAAGGTGTGTGTGTGTGTGTGTGTGTGTGTGTGTGTGTGTGTGTGTATGTGCGTTCATGCGTGCGTTCGTGCGTGCGTGCGCTAGCGTGTGTGTGTGTGTGTGTGTGTGTGTGCGTTTGGTGTTATTTTTATTAATTATAATTTTGTTTGCCATGGTCATGTAGATACTGTATTTATAATATAAAACTTTGGTTTGTCAAATAAAATATGTCATTTAAACATTTATATGTAAATGCTCTCATATACCATTTATGGACATGAAACGTCTTATCTTATAGTAATGCAGCCTAGCAAGTGTCCTAAAATTCCAACCAGAGGTTGAAAGAAATATCAAGGACACAAAAATCAACCCAAGGGTTTGGTAGAGGACAGAATCCAACATCCCTTTGATAAATCATCAAAAACATAAAGCCTTTATACTCATTTCGACTTGATAGTGATGCTTTTCGTCAAGGAATCTTCTATAATTTCTTGATTTCGTGGATTATATCTCCAAATAACGGAACATTTTATGGATAACATTTTATAGCGACATTCATTAATAACCGGACATTTCGCGGATATATATTTTAATAACTGTCTGTCTGTCTGTCTGTCTGTCTGTCTGTCTGTCTGTCTGTCTGTCTGTCTGTCTGTCTGTCTGTCTGTCTGTCTGTCTGTCTGTCTGTCTGTCTGTCTGTCGGTCTGTCTGTCGGTCCGTCCGGACGTTCTGCTGGGAGTGTAGTTGTGGGGTGAGGTTTTGATATGTTATAAAACATCTTTTTTTTCAGAAAACAAAACAAAAACTATTTTCTTTCTAACCATAATATCACAAACCTTGAGATCCAACCCTAATGACACTAAAAAAGAATGAAAAAAGGTGAAAAAAAAGTAAAAGAAAAATGTGAAGAAAATTAAATTAACCCCACAATGCCATTTGCACGGGTATTCGCCTTTCACCCCACAAGTACCAAAAAAACCCACAAGTCCATTCTGTACTGGCAACTCAACCCACAAGTGCTGCTACACACGTACGTCCGTCCGTCCGTCCGTCCGGGCAGACAAATGGGTATTTAAGTGTCTAGAGATTTAGGGTTAGTAATTTTTATGGACAGTTGAAAAGATGTTGAAAAAACATTAAGTGGCTGTTCTAGACACATAAAAAACAGCTGTTAGGTGGCTTTTTTCTCTTACGTGGCTAAAATTCAGCCACACAAGTAATACGATTGACGCAAAGAAGCCATTTAAATACCCATTTGTGAGAACGTCCGTCCGTCGGACGGCCGGACACACAAATGAGTAGTTAAATGTCTAGGGTTAAGGGTTAGTAGCTTTTATGGACGGTTGAAAAGCAGTTGAAAGATAATTATGTGGCTGTTTCTAAACACTTAAAAACAGCTTTTATGTGGCTGTTTTCTTTTATGTGGCTAATATTTAGCCACACAAGTAATAAGCTTGACGCAAAGAAGCCACTTAAATACCCATTTGTAGGAATGTCCATCCATCCATCCATCCATCCATCCATCCATCCCTCCATCCCTCCCTCCCTCCCTCCCTCCCTCCCTCCATCCATCCATCCATCCATCCATCCATATGTTAAGGTTTAATTAAACAGTTTAATATGTTCAACTACTTGACCAAACCGTATAAAATAAAGTCCTAAGTAATCAAGGCTGTCTCTGACAGGAGAAACCCATTTTGTTTTATTTAGATATTTTTCAATTTCTTATATATTGTTTTTATATATATTTTATATCCTAGAAAACATATAAATGTAATTAATTAAAAAAAGCAATTTGGTCAATATTTACATTACTCGAAAACTTCAAGCATCCCCTGAACTGTCCGTGAAACAAAATAAATCAGAGGTGTGTTTCGAAAGTATCTTAAAATAAACTCGCCGAAATATAGGTATGTCACTTTAGAGCAGTACTTGACGTTTTGTTGCAATTTCACAAGTTATTAAGTGACGTGTCCAAATTACTGTATGCGTTGTCATATAGCAGTAAATATGCTTAAATTAATATGTCATTCACTCAATCTGTAGGATGTCTGACGTTGTGACCAGTGGCCATAAACATTACACACAAATCAATATATACAGGAAAAGGCGGAAATAAACACAAAAAAAACGTTCATCATACGTTTTTAACTTTATAACTATCTATGGATAATAAACAATGTTCCTGTTTCATCTACAGTTGCACGGAAGAATGACAGTAATTGTACTTAACCATTGATGCTTTACCATGACGTTTATACCGGTCCTGTGTGTGTCATACTCGCCACTATTACGTCCGTCCGCAGATCAACCAGTCACCTGTCAGGTCAGAACAGTAGCGAGACGATGATGATGTTAACGTGGACGTGATTGACATATCCCCTGAACCGCGAGGTGAAAAAAACAAATAAAACGTCTACAAATAGAGCTTATACAACAAGAGCAGACGGCAGTTGTAGCAAGCATTCCAAGTGAAAGGATTAAAATCAGCAGAGATGAATTCCAAGGCATTAGTTCTTCTTGTTCTTTGTAGCCTTGTGGCTCTACAAATTTCATCAGTAGAAGGTAAAGATTTAACAGTTTGAAAAGACTTTGAGGTATTGCTTACAATATCCATTTAATAGAGGATTATAATATTATGTTTGCTATATTTCATGCGGACATTTTTCTCATGGTAACCATCCCTTCAGTTTTTTTTATCAAGCATTTAGAAGAATTTTTAATATTTTGTAAACTTGTTTAAAATTGAACCTTTATTTTGCTTGTATGTTACTAAAGGTGTTGTAAGCCCACTGTTTTCCCATTGTTTTCAATATGAACTGGTTAATTGAGGCTATATTGAGAGGATGCATCGAGCGGATTGTGTAGGTCACTCACGCTAGCGGTGCCGGGTCCGATCCCCAGCTCGACTTGTTGGCCCCTCGTAATCAGCACTCGGTACTGCGCTAACTTTGTAATCGATCTAAGACATATTTATATAAATTACTTAGATAAATTCGCAATATTATCTTAAATAAATTAATGCTCAAATGCAAAAACGGTCGTTGGTCAACGTCGCGTCTATCATGTAACAGTGCACAAAAGAATGTTGCTAACTACAAATACACCGCCACTGTTTTTAACATAGTGTTTTACATGTATGCACGGCAACATCAATGCTGCACTTAAATATAGATATGTATTTTTCTCACTTTCTTGGTATAAGCACTTAATTTCTGATTTTGTTTTTATTTTATCTATTAATTTATTTTGATTACCGTTATTCTTCTGTTACAAATTAATGTATTTGTAAATTGAGGAGAAGGTATGTCACTAATGCAGTTAGAGCTTGTCGTCTAACTCGTTCGCTCAGATATGTTTAATCATAGTAGCAATATTAATAGCAATTATATCTCGTAATTGTGTACTCTTTCTTAACGTTATTATTATAGTTGAATATTTATTTATTTTTTTATACGCCTCTCGACATAATTCGCTCATTATTGCCATACATATGTGGAGTGTGTGGTCCATTTGTAAAGCATCGGACGCTTGATCGGTAGGTCATAGGTTCAATGCCCCGCCACGGTTATGTGTGTTGTCTTTGAGCAATACACTTTATCCGCACGTACCTAGAGAACCTCGAGAGCGATTGAACTGGTTAAATCGGGATCTTAATTGAATGAGAGATTTAGGTAGGTGTCGTCTCATCACAATCTACCTGTGGTCGTGGCTTCCAGCCTATTGTGGTCAAATATATGGCTTTATTATGATTCTGCTCACATTCATTCTGTGATCTGCATCAGCAGTACAACTGGATATGCCATATATAACTCGTTGAAAATGGCATTTAACCCCAATTTTAAAACAAAATAAATACCGTAAAGTTGACCAATGGCGGTTACGAATTGACGGAGGTATAGATGTGATCCCTGACCACGAAAGTACAAGGTCCTATAACTTAATTAATACCTCAGTGTATTTACAGTGTAAGCGTATGTGATACTATTGCCCTATTTGTTATAATAGTCTCTTGTAATTCTAATTGTTAAATGACCGTGTACATTTTGGGTGTATATTCTATTGTTTTTAGTATGAGTATATGGACGAGACCACAATATTAAATATAAATCTCAGTTGTACAGCGATAACTGTTGAAGGATCTTGTTCAGCTTACTTGTAGCATGTTATGTTTTTTTTCAATGTATTGTTTACGATTAAATAACAAATGAGACATTACAGTTGTAATATCTTTATCGCTTCACAAATTCACTGAACTTTTTTTAACGTTTTTATGACATTTCCCTTATGCTACCTTATCGCTTATATTGTTCGTTCAGTACACAAATATGTTTTTTAAAATGACAATTTTGAGAGTCGATGTTTCAACGTATGTTCATATGAAACTAAGAGTAAAAAGAAAATAGAGTTTTTCTTACTTTTCTATCTGAAATTTAAGATATAATGAAAATCAAAATTAAGTTTACATTTTGTCACGGATGACATCAGGCTACCTTATCCTTTACAACAGTAACTGCTATGACACTTTCTAAAATAGAAACGAAATTAAATCTTTCCGGACTTACGAGTAATTTTGTATTTTAATTAAACATTGACATCTTGTATAGAAATAGGTTAACCACTTCATTTACACGTTACTGTTATGTTTCAAATTAGACACGTATTTTCTTATTTGATAGGTTAACAATCATCAAAACTGTTCGTTACAGCATTTGTTAGTTTTGAAAGTTTATTTCTTTTTCAACGATTGTTAAACAAGTTCTTACAACTTATGCTCGCTCGAAAACTTCCTGCGTAGAACCAGTTATATACATACACGGTGACAGCGTCGTACTCAATGAGACTACGCCATGCACAATAATTGGTGCGGCAGAAAATCGAACCCACGATATTTCGATCCTTGGTCCGATGTTCTACTAGTAGACCAGGTGCTCTACAAATGACATGTATTCAATAGAAATATCTATTATTTCTATTATAAGTATTATTATTATTATACATTTTGTTCATTTATTGCTTCTGAAAATATAAACATTTAACTGTTTTGTTCCAGGTATTTGCTACAGATATGTATGTAGAAGGCGTTGTGTTTACCGAGCACCAAGGTACGAGGAGTACGCCTTCAGATATTTGTGGCCTCTTGCTTGTGGCCGTGAAGCCGTCCGCCACTATCGAATCAAGGCCTGCTGTGTAACCTGGGGCAGATATTAACCCGGATACTACACACTTAATGTGCAGGTACGTGTGAACTACAGACTGTAAAACAAAATATTGCAAATTATCGTTATTCAGTTGTAATTGCATATATTCATTTGCCTTTCTTGCTGCAAACCAACAAAAGTAATAACAGTAAAACAAATAGTTAAATTCTAATTTAAGCGTTTTATCATCTTAACAAAAAAAATGCTTTCATCGCAACATGTTTTTGTGAATGGGGTTTAATGAGGTTTTCAACAAATGACCAAAGACTTGAACAGATGTACTAGAAGCTTCCTCGCTTGGCACTGAGCATTTTGGGGATAGTTCTAGGTCTGGTCGGCCAAGTTGTAGTATAATGGAACTGAATTGGGTATCATACCAGGTATAAACGACATGATGCTCCTATGTGGCAGTACTAGGAATACTGTCTAAAGTAGAAGTCTTCGCTATATGACTGAAAAATTGTTGAAAGCAAATACAATACAACACCTACAAATGTCATGTATGTTGAGTTTTATTGGTGTAGTATGGGGGGCCTCTGAATGAATATGAGTAAAAACCACCGTTTCTCATAAGAGCATTGTTACTTGGCAAAGTTTCTTAAATATTTGTTTTTGGGCGAGTTTGTCTCCCCTTTACGACCTCAACATGGGAATTTATGTGCTCCAATTCACGACCTCAATATGGGAATTTAGATGCCCCAATTCACGACCTAAATATAGGAATTTAGGTGCCCCAATTCACGACCTCAACATGGGAAGTTATGTGTCATTAATGACAGCTTCTTAGACCACTCGTACACGGACGACACTTTCGTTCTAACAAGTATTCATACCTAAATAAACAATAGGAACATACTGTATTTAACCAGCGAAACACAACAGATCAGCTAGAAATCTGAAACAACGTAAAACATTTTGTTAACCTGGTGATTAAACAAAACATAAATTCCATGTTTTTTTTTTTATTTCAGAATGGTGGTGAAGGGGTCACGTGACAAAAACGAAAAAAAAAATAGTTCGCGAAATTACACTAACATCCGGTTGTTAATCTTGCAATGTGCGGCGTCTGTATTTGTTATCCTTGTGTGTATTTTTTACAATTGTAAACTGTCTGTCTATTTATTTGTCTACTACACGTGGTTTGTAAATGTTTATGACCTGTGTGTGCAGGTAGTATCAATCAATTAAACTATAATATGCATATATATGTGTTTAATTTGTTATTTATTAATCACAATAAACACTTTCAATATGGTTGTCTATTAGTATATGAGAACTATAATGTCCTTATAGCTGTTTAGAAATGGGGCGTGGTCAGAAGTAGAGAATCGGATCCATGTCCGGAGGGTCGTGACCTTGAGCAAGACACTTTATCCGCATATGCATCATACTGATTCTACCTAGGAATACTCTGAACTTATTAAAACGTTTTTCACAATTCGATGTAAAACTAATAATTTTCAGTTTGAAATATTTTACAGGAGTGTCGTATTATGAAAATGGATGGACACTATTTCTTGTTCTCTTTTAAATATTGCATTTCCTGTAGTTTATATATTTTGAGGGTGTTTATACCAAGTGCACAGCCCTGTGTAGAACCCCCAAGTGTGTCCACTGAACTTATTAAAATAACGAAGAAATAACACATGATGTCAGAAACGCATCAATAGAATAAATGTCAAGGTGTGATCTTTGTATGTTATAGATTGATTAAGCATTTCAACAAGCTGATTGTACAACCTATATTTAATATAATATTTCTGGACGTAAAAATAGGTTCACATTGTAGGAATATCATTTGTTTACGAAAGTGACCAAAAAAATATATTTACATTTGTCACGTATTTATGACGTAGGTGACCATCATCATGTTAACATTGTATGTTTCACAGTCGTGGAAAGCATTAACGTAAGTGGTAAATGTATTTCACATTTGTGGCCATTTTCACATTTTGAGGTCCTACATCCATGCTTATATCGTCATGACCGAGCTCTGCAGTCTTCGTCACCGCCGAAATGTTCATACGCGACAGGAACTATTTTTTATACTCATTTTTTTCCCGTTTATTTCATATTGTGCATGAAACAGCAAATCAAATAATAGAAACAGTTACTATATTGTGGACTTTGTATTAATAGATCAATGGTTACAATATTATCAACAAATTAGAAAGGCGCATGCATGTTTGTGTTTTAAAAAAAGTGTTATATGGGTACTTTGACTTTGCAAATAGAAATGACGACGGGATTTGACAATTTGTAACGTATTGAATGTTATATAAAACATTTAGTTTTATTGATTCATGCATTTTTAGAAATTTTGTTTTAAATTGTCTGAACTTTCATTCGTCTCATATACATGTATATAAATCAAAATCTTACTTTGTCTAATGGAATTCTCAACCAAAAATGACCATTCCAAATAACTCGTTCTGAAAATAATTGAAATTTTACCTCAAAATATAATACTTTTGATTCGTTATTATCTTAGCACCATAAGTCACTTAAATTTGCACAACATATTTTTGGTAATTTGTATTTCATTGAAACAGTTTAACAAAATCAGATGTGATAGATACAAATTATGATATAGTATATACAAACTTTCTGATATAACAGTTCCATATTTGAAAATTAAGAGGCAAACTTTCCAGGTGCTTAAGTAAACTATGAGTTTGTTTGTTATTTGCTATATTTTGTAATTAGTATCAAATACCGGTAAGTTATATAATAACTGTACAAACCAATACACACAACATATTAACTAATGTGTTAACACACAACATATTAATATATCAGTTGTCTGTGAATTTGGAATAATCAATTGGCCAAATCATTAATTCCCCGGTGCTATTTCTTCAACATTTAGTATGGAGATGCAATTTTCTTTTCCTTCTCTGTATAATTCCTTGCATATTATAACAATTACATACAAGACACGGTACGATGTCATTTGACGTTGGTTATACCAGTGCATGTATATCATGACACACTGCAGCATTTCTTTCTACTAAACTAGCAGATTGTAAACGTTATGCTTTGTTTACATGTAAGTTGACTATGTCCGTATCCCGCTATAATGAGATGAGAGATAAGATGAGACAAGTTTATTAGAGTCTCCCTTTAGCTAACCTGACATGATTATCTTACAAATATTTCATATTAGAGACTGGCGAATCACAAACACATCAAATTCACATGTATTTATATTTACATCTTACTACAAACATACCATTGGCTATATTTTATTGATATTCTTTAAAGATAACTTCCTTAAATGTAAAATACTCACACATACTAAATGAATAAAATATATAGATTAACTCAAGGACTTATATAGAGATATTAGTTTATTGTTAACTTTATAAAATATTTCTTCTTCTGTCTAAAAACAGGTTTTAGCATTGAGCTTCACAATATTTTGGTTCGATAGTAGTCTTGTATTACAATATAAGAGTGCACTAAACACATCATGTATCACACAACAACACCACGGATATAGCTGTTATATATATATATATATATATATATATATATATATATATATATATATATATATATATATATATATATATACACACAGCACAGTAAATATGCAATAAAAGATATCTCATTATGTTACCAATTAATACAGTTCTTATACCATGCGGTTTGGTTAAGTATGGGAGACGCGCGGTACACCGTAACTAATGATGTATCGGTGACACGTACATACGCGATCGTTCAAATCATGATGAATGACCGGACACTTGCCACGGTGTGTCCTACCTATATGTCAATCATAAAATACAATATTACAGTAATGTAATTACTCACGTGGAACGTGACCTCCCTTGTAAATAATACATAGTATATATTGTTGCAAGACCATTGCACATTCATATAGATTGTCGAAAAAGCAATATTATTCTGGTGATACGCTATCAGTAAACAGCGCTATGAATGACTTAAAATATTAAAATTATTTTCAAAGTGGATAAAAGGCATCTCATTATCATTTATAAATTTAATGCGAATAGTTTGGTATGCCAACACCTACGAAATGTTTTTTTTTAATCGGAGTTCTAAACTTGTAACGAAATTCTCATTCTAATGAAAGAGCATTTAAATTTTGCTTGGCGATCTTCGCATCGTCATTCTCTTTCAAAGTTGAAACATGTTTTACTGCGTAAACCTGTATAACAGATCGAAGTGAAAACAAAATGAAAGCACGTGACTCATTTAATGCTTCACAATGTATGTTGCAATTTTAAAAAGAAAAAGACGGATAAGAAGAAGAAAGAAGTAGACGAAAAAGAATATTTATTTAATTTAAACTGTTACAGTTTCTCGTTATAAAACATGGATATACATGAAATATTTACATGTCAGTTATCAGATAGATGAACCTCAAAGTACGAGTTTAGCAATATAAATGTGTAATAAATTAAGTTCTTGGTGTCAATGAAATATATATATCTTAAATATATATTTAAGAAGGAAATCTATTTTAGTCTAACCTAGACGCGTAGTCCAAGTTAGGAAATCCGTTATCAATGTATTACTTTGGTATGTTTGAATAAATGTCGTGTTTTGACAAAATGGGTTCAGCGGGTATTTATTGGCATACTGAATAGGAAAGAAATGTGTTTAGCCAATTTGAAAACTTTGAAAAATCCTTGATATATTCCAGATACTGTTTTCGCTAGACACTTCTTCTGAAAATGACATTGTTATCTATATTCCCAGGGAAAATACATTCGATAGCAACTTAAACTACAGAACGTATTCAAACACCAACATTACTATTGGTATCAATCGACAGCATATACCGAGTTATGTTTCAATATATCGATAGAAAAGATTTCGTTCTCAAAAGGATTGCACATATTGTGTAAAAAGAAGATTATAGGTATAACCCAACCATTGATTTTTGTTCTTAATTCTATAGTAATAATAAAAGTTTGAAGGCTTGTCATTCATAGAGAAACCCAAATGAGACAAATGAATCTTACATTTTACTGTTCGTCAACCTCTGCACTTCCAAAATATGATAAGAAAAGCAGGGGTCATGTGTCATATAAGATATTTTTTTCTGCTCAGTGTGTACACTGTTGACAAAGCGAAAATAGACTTTCGAAATCATGTATTAATACCCCAATTTTTTTTTCTAAATTCACAATTCAGACATGACAATGCTGTTAACATGTTCCAAATACATCAATAATGCCATTCAAATAAAAACAAATGACCATTTAAATAAAGAAAATGTATTTTTAAAGAAGAAGAAAGAAGGATTATTTATAACCGCCATTATGCGACTACCCCACGGAAGCACTTCCCTTTTTCCAATGCTACTTTGCCTTTGTATCATTACTCTAATATGGAACGCTATGCCATTGTTCAAGTATTCATTGTCAATATAAATGTATCATCTCCATTCATCTAACAAATAATAGTTCTTGCTTTTTTGTATATGCATGCATTATATCTATGATATATTATTTATCTTTTGACAGGTAAAATACAATATGACCAAAAACATTAATAAATATAGAAAAATACCAGCCTCATAAGGCTTATCAGTCACTCTTTTATCAAAATTGCAATTACTTCAACAAACAAAGATGGAAGTTGACATTGTTTAACAAGGAAGACAATGACTACAAAATAAATCGAATAACTTTTATCAATCAAGTGCAATGAACAAAAAAGAGTGATTTTCCTTGTTTTAAGAACATTTTCTATAAACTTTTGGAAGAGATATTATTACACATTTATTTTGTAATGAAGTATATAAATAACCTAATAATATATTATTGATTTGTATCATATGTGAACCATTTTATTTTGCAGTTCAATAGGTCATAGATCCGTGTGAACATATACAAAACAGAAATACATTTACATACATGACGTACATGACGTAACAAAGACTTGCATCTTATATTACAGTTTTAAAGATAAGTATCATGCAAAATAAAGATCAATATCAGGACATGCATATCTAAATAGTGTATGCATGCATTCATACAAAATAAACATACCTACAAGATACATATTTCATCGTGAGGGTAGATTTTAATCAAATTCAAATATCAAAATTCGGAAGAAAAAAAAGAACAACAAGCAAGGGAAATACGATAAAAGTACGTGATGTTTATATACAAGCCAGTTATAATTTATTTTGATCATATAATTCATTAGTTTTTTGCGTTTGAATTTAGGACAACATAATAAATTCAAGTTTAATATGCTTATAAATACATGTAGTTAGCTTATTTTGAGAATTTATATCACGTGTTCATTCGTTGTATGTTTTTGTTATAAATTTTTATGTACAAATGTGGTGTTATGAAAACCTTTTATTGACAAGGAATAAAAGTCACGTTCTTTATCAATTTATTTAAATATCCTTGTAGAAGTAATACCGAAAGATTCGATTCGGAAGATAGGTAATCCCTTGAATATAATTGGCTAAGATGTTTGATTGACAGTTCATTGTCAGATTACTATCGGCCTTTGTTTAAAAAAATGCATATTAAATTTATGTATGCCTAAAGGGGTTTGATAACACTATTATATATATGTAGTGTGTCATTTTCGAATAACATTTCCGAAGAATACTTATTCTCGCGGTTCAATCAGGTTACCACAGGACCCTAAAACTAAAAGTAAACTTTGGTTTGTAAGTGGTTTTTGTGACCCTTCATAACACACCTATACATGACAAAAAGTTTAGGAAAATCGAAGAGTATAAAAAAAGTCGTGGTATTATTCTGAGGGTTTTCATAAAATACCCAAAGCATACACATAGATAGTACTTAGTGATTTATCAAGTAAACAACATTTTATTACACAATTTTGTAAAAGAAAAAATAATATTTGTTCTAATTTCGATGAAATAACATAGAAGTGTATAAGCAAATTATCCAACCCAATGACTATATTACTTAAGACGTATGAACCATTAAAGGGTTTTGAATGGTAGGTGAGAATAATTTTAATTAAATAAAGCAGACAATCTCTTACCATGCATCAAATAATTATATAGAGATGGAAAAGCAACCGCGACCTGAGATTTTATAAATCCTCGAGTATTCACACAAAATCTCGCGAAATCTTCTTTCAAATTGTCCATTCATTACAGAAATACAAAGTATCAATTTTCACGATTCAGCATAATCAATTGTTTTTCAAGACGAGACTATTACCAACTATTTATAATTCATGTTAAGGTGCTATTGATATCAAAATTGGTATAAGTAGATGCAATTTAAAAATGTATACTTGAAATTCTGTTCTCAAACTGCAGGTCTTTAGAGTCAGTAGCATTTTGCAGGAGCTAAAATCATAGCATTTTTGAAGTTACATACAACTTACGTTTTATGTATAAAAAACAGCTGTCAGTGGATTTTTAAAAAAGTAATATGCCAAATAATAAATCCTTTGCTATTTCATCAACAAAAGCTACGCTGGTAACTTTAATCGTATATGTGCTATGCCGATGATTATCATGAAGTCATGATGAAACTGTTTTTTTCAACGATAAATTTTGTAAGCAAGCAGGCTATATGTTACGTAAATACCTATGTTTGATCAATCTTTTTGGTGAAAGGCATCAGAAATATCACAAAGCGATATCCGAAACCGTGTATTATGACCAAGAGGACTTCATGTTATGATGTTTAGCTGTGAGGGAACATTGATCATTTGATAGGATGTTCAGGGCTCCGGGAATTAGTGTAGATCATTTATACAGATACAACTGTAGGACATGTGCTCAGTGAAAAGCAACATCCAAAGGATTAAGGACATACATTCGCATGTAAGCAGTTATTAGTATTATTATTAAAGGTTTATAATACAACATTTGCATCTCGAAACACGGGCAATGTACAATCAGACGTACACGTAGCATTGGTACTACCAGAAGAGTATCTGAGACATTGCAAGGCGACACTGAACATTGGTGATATAGGAGAAAATGCCTCTAAAGAAAGTTCATTAGAATATTATGCGGAAGAAGAAACTGTAGAGGATGTATTTAATCCAGAATGTGATTAACTAACTGATTTAAAAGTTACAACCGAAACCCCCTAAACAAAGGACTAAACTTACAATAAAAGATTTCAGAAAAATACGGACATATTTAGACAAATACGAGACTCGTATAAGATAACGACGGCTAATAGAAGAAAGGCACTGATGTGGATGCACTACTTAGCCATGGTGTGGCCATTGAGACGTTAAATCCAAGTCGAACGTAAGGAAAAATCCGTTCTTCTTACTTTGTCAGAAATGTTACCATATCTTGCAGCGTCAAGGTTTATGCCAATTATTGTATATGTACGTGTACAATATTTGACAACTGAGTGTTCAAATAACGTTATCATGTATTGAAGTATTTTTACACTAGGCTCGAATCTCGACATATTTGGCCATAGAGCGAATGTTAATGAAAGGTATGAAAATATCGGTGGTCTATGTAGGGGCAACAATGTGATTGAAGTAAAATACCACTTTGATTGTTATTTACACCAGCATGAGCTGAGGTAAATTAGGTTTGCAAAAATTACGTATACATCCAGCGAGCAGCACAAATAGAATTGTAAAGCCAGAGATAAACAGAATGTTCCAAAAACGTAATTTGAATACATTGCTAGTTTTTTCGAAATATGAAATCCATTCAATGACGATCCATCGCTAAGCAGAAAAGCCATTGGTGTTATGGTAGAAAAGAGAGTTAATATTGATAACGCAACTGATATTGATCGTGACATTATTAAATCTACGGAAGAAAAAGACGTCAATGAGTATTCTTTGAAAAAGAAAACAGAAACAAGTTACAACATTAAGTCCTAAAGTTGCGGTGAAGATGAATGATGAAATAGTACGCTATATTTTCAACAACAAATTTATGTACTGCTATTGTTCGGTTGACTAGAGAGGAACTATCTTCAGTGTTCACTAATGAAATATGTACCAAACTTGGCTCTTTTTAACTCAAAGTGTTTGCTAAGGGCAGCAAACAAGCCCAAGTTAACATATAATAATCTGGAGAGATTTACGCTGAAGAACTATAAATTATCCCGACAAATGTATACAATGTCATTGCACGGTTTTTAACACAGCTACTTTTAAGGACAAGGTACAAATTATACACATACCGGGTTGTTTTATTATAAGACTTGTATCTGTAGTATATTTTCGAAAAGTGTGAAAAGAGATCTGTGGTTGTATTTGACTGCATATTCAGAGGAACCACTAACGAGAGATATTGCAAATATCGTCAGATATAATCCTGGACATGCGTGAAAAGTAATCGTAGGTGAACTGACAATCAACACAAATAAGATGCGTTCTTTGCTAACCATAAAGACAAGCAGGGTTCATTAGAATGCTGATGGAGGAAGTGGGTGCGGCTGTCAAGCAGTAGGAGATACGGATGTTTTAATTGCGAATACAGCTGTGGAGAATGCAGTAATTTAGTCAGTCAACAGTGTAAACACGTGACCGCGTCCTTCCAACCACATATAATTTATACAGTAAGTTTTTGTTGACTTGAGAACAGTTTTAGACCGACAGGTATTCAATTGTGCAGTGGTTGCATAACGAACTGTAGATTTTCCTGTACATATTGAATGCAATTATGAACCTGGCAAATTATTAACTAACTTTGAACTTTGAATACACAACAGTCCGTAAGTATTGACCACACAGTAAATGTCCAAAAATAATATGAAGAATGAACACAATTGTGTATCTATGACAATCTGCCTGCATCTCCCCTCACTGGGAATGATAATAGGCATCAATAGTTCATATTGACCGTGCTGTGCTGTGCTGTGCTGTGCTGTGCTGTGTCAAATCACACAATATGCGGACATGTTTTATACAACATCAAGCTTCTGGCAATTTTAGTTACCGGAGTTCTTTATAGTTATCACTGTGATGAGATAAGCGAAGGGAGGTTAATCGTCCGAGAAAATGTTTGTCTGTTAATCAAGGTAGTTTGCGGAGTTTCTACCGGATAGTATGGCGTAAATTATTAATTATCTGTACACTTATAAATTCTTTTTATTGCTAATTTGTAAAATACATGTATCATACACGTGTATATTGTAGTATGTATGCACGCCCGATTCTTGGTAATTTACCTATGTTTTTAATCAAATATTGAGGGACTCTGTTGGAATTTCTTAATTGGTTCCTGATAAAATGTTCCATTTCCACTGATATTCATTAAATAATATTTTAGTTACCAGTCAAAATCAGGTGAATGTTTTAAGTAGGTAAGTAAAACTGTTAGCTTAGCGAAACAAAAAGCTGTATACTTGGTGTAACTTAATCCTATGCTGAAAGAACAACAACACATGCTTCAACAAAATGCTCTATAATTTTTTTTATCATTCATTAAAATATTAATACAAATATTAATAGTACTTACATTAATTCAATTATTACCAATTAACAAAGAAATAAATTATATAAATCACAAAACGCTTATATTGATATAACAAATACACGTATTTAAACTGATATATAATTTAACTATTAAATATATAATTTATGCTTATAGTTACATATACATTATATACATGATGGGAATATTCGTTTGGATATCGGTATTTCACCAGTTCACCTCTGCCCTAGGTTAAGGTTTTTAACCTTTAGCAAAGGTAAAAAATCATGGTTGTGAAAACGCATGTTTTACACTTTTTAAATTTACGGACACAGTGGCATAAGTGTCTTGTAAAGTTACTATTTATAATAAATTTAATACAGATATGTCTTCAAAGAACAGTGAGTTGTTGTATTAAGTCTTTATATTTATTAATGAAGGTTTTGAAATGTGTCATAATGTATTGTTTGATATGTGTCATAATGTATTGTTTGATATGTATTAAAATGTATTGTTTGATATGTGTCATAATGTATTGTTTGAAATGTGTTATAATGCATTGTTTGACATGTGTCATAATGTCATAATGTATTGTTTGATATGTGTCATAATGTTTTGTTTGAAATGTGTTATAATGCATTGTTTGACATGTGTCATAATGTCATAATGTATTGTTTGATATGTGTTATAATGTATTGTTTGAAATATGTTATAATGCATTGTTTGACATGTGTCATAATGTCATAATGTATTGTTTGAAATGTGATATAATGCATTGTTTTATATGTGTCATTATGCATTGATAGATATGTGTCATAATGCATTGTTTGACATGTGTCATAATGTATTGTTTGATTTGTGTTATAATGCATTGTTTGGTATGTGTCATAATGTATTGTTTGAAATGTGTTATAATGCATTGTTTTATAAGTGTCATTATGCATTGATAGATATGTGTCATAATGCATTGTTTGACATGTGTCATAATGTCATAATGCATTGTTTGGCATGTGCCATAATGCATTGTTTGATAAGTGTCAGAATGTATTGTTTGATTTGTGTAATAATGCATTGTTTAATGTGTGTCATAATGCATTGTGTCATAATGCATTGTTTGACATGTGTCATAATGTATTGTTTGACATGTGTCATACTGCATTGTTTGACACGTGTCACAATGTATTGTTTGACATGTGCCATACTGCATTGTTTGACATGTGTCATAATGTATTGTTTGACATGTGTCATACTGCATTGTTTGAAATGTGTCATAATATATTGTATCATATCAAACAATGCATTCAGACACATATCAAACAATGCATTCAGACACATATCATATGCTAATTAGCTCTTCAATGACGTCTACATCCGCTCCATTGAGAGATATCTAGTACGTGTTACTTTATATTCAATTCATGCGCAATTCATTGCAACCCACCTACATGCACATGCACCTGTTGTTTTAGTGAACATTTGAACGATTTGATATAATTTAACATCTTAAGAGTCTGGCGACATAGTAAAGGTACAAGGATTAGAATGAACTTAGTTCAATCATAATCTTTGGCTTAAAGTTTCGTCTGCGATCGTTCCCTCCGCCGCCTGACTGGTGCTCGCAATTCCGGAACTGCTCGATTTTCGGCTTAAGTTTTCTTTGTTATTTTTCGGTAGTTGTAATGAAGCGGTAGCCGTATCGCTTGGTGGTTTTGATTTTAATGAATATCTGCTGATTCCTTCTGCAAACTGTCTTTGTTCTTGATGCATTTCATCTTCATAGTTGTAAAATACGTTGTTTCCATACCAGTTAGGTTCTGACGCCTGTCTGGGAAGCCCATGTGTGTGTTCAACGTTTATTTTATCCAAATCAACCGATGAGGCATGGGAACCAAGCTGAAATATTATTTAAAATATGTATTATTATTACAAGTGGGTGAGACCTCAGAACGAAGCTGAGTTGAACGTATATCTGTAAGTAACTGGCAAAATGTCTTAAATATTTCTATTTAGATGGGTTCGATCATACGGCCTAAACAGTAAGGGTAGGTAAACCCGAGACCCCACACCCAACCACAGAGGACCCTTAAATATATCAAAGACCCGTTTTATTTCTTTTGTGATGTATTCGATTTTTGTTGTTTAGTTCATGTAGGATAAGCAAAGTATGATTTGAATTAAACAAAGGAATGTACCACGGTTGATCCCAAGAGCTTACGCGTGCACAGTCATGTATAGTGTTTATTAACTGCACGCATGTGCAATGATTGGTCCCAGCTGCTAACGTACAACCATAAACAACGTTTGAGCAATCTTAAAAAGCATTTAAAGCTTTGAAATGTACAGGTATAAACCTGCTGTGAAAATTAAGCTAATTAATCAAACGTACTGATACATACATTATATTAGTTTTTACTTGAATTTATGATATGAGAAAATATATCTAATTATGAATAATGATCACGTGAGCGTTGAATATAAAGTTAGTACGTGTCTTGTTTACACAATATTTAAATGTGACCGCCGTGACAACATGACAAGACAAATAATATGCACGCCGCATTACAATGTATCAAAATAGAAACATCATTGACATTATATCATTTTTTCCGATTCTCGTCCGTTCATAATATGTATATATTAACTTGAATATTTTTAGAGAAGTATCGTGAACTATTCATTACCCAAAAGTATTCAAAGTCACTCAATACTAGAATTTTAAGAGACTTGTGTCAAAAAAATAATTCTTGGGTAAATCGCTGTTCAAGTTTGAGTGTATGACAAACACAAACTAAAACAATTTTTAATAAAGACAGACTTCAGAATCTTTTTCAAAAACCTCGGGATAGTAAAATACATACCTTGAATAACGGCTTTCCCTGTTTGTACCTTCTCTTCGCCCTGGTGACTACTGGTATGAGCACGGCCAGAAATATAACACACAAGACAAGGACGCCGGCAAACGCTGCTGGTACAATCGGTACAGAGGTGTCTGGTTCCGGACGAACGATGTAAACAATAAACGGCAGTGGGTTGGACACCACATTTCCATTAACGTCAAACATCACCACCTGTAAGTATGACGGAAGTCATTTACTTGCTTTCTTTGAATTTGTTTGAATATTTAGCTTGATTTGTATGCCGAAGTATAGGCTAAAAGACGCCCACTTAACTTAACCATTCTTTGAAGGCTAGCCAGAACATGTTCACATCCATCTTCTCAAGTAACTGACAACTATCCCAAAAGAATCAGCGATCAGATACGAATGACAATGATACGCTATGTTTTATATCAATTATCACGGAGAATTTGAGCAGGCGAGAATTCGAACTAATGACCCTTGGATTGATATCAACTGAGCTTACCTGGCCATTTCAATTGCTTATTGTCACATTTAGAATCAAATACTATCGTGATGAGTTAGTGCGTGGTCTACAGTTAGGTGATAGACCCGTGATGGTCCGTACCACCGAAATAACCACGTGGTGTGTTTTCGGGCAACACTTTATTCACATATGCTTAGTACTACCCGGGAAAGCACCGAGCGTGGTTTGTGTAAGTTTCGAAATATGTTTCACAGTAAAATGAATAAGAAAAAAGTTGGAATGGAATCATCGGTTCCTAGCAAGAAACTGTTTTGATCGTTCGAGTTTTGTGTTTCGGTAAAAAGGTGTGTAACTCTTCAATATTTGAGGTAGAAAAGGCGAGTGTCATGTTAGATATCGAAATACGAATCATGATTATCAGGATATGTTCAATCTGAATTTGACATGAGAAGCTTGACGCTAAGCATTTTTATCTAAAAACTTTATGTCGTTTGTATTCATCAATTGTTCATGATGATTATAAGCTCGTTTTCGATGAGTGCTGCAAGTAGCACACGACAAAAGGGCAATCCTTAAAAAGTGTTTGTAGTGTTCTGATCCATTATTTTGAATCACTGGATTTTTTTAATTGTCATTCACTAAAGAAAAATGACGGGATTAATCAGGGAAAAAAACACAATAAAATGTTTGGGTAACAGCAATTTGAGTGAGTAGGTCTGGAGTAAGCAGGACGAACAAATATTTTCTTAAGTACGGCCTAACATATAGTATGACGACAAAAACATATTTTGGGAGATATAAACTGTTGAATGACAAGTTTACTGTGACAGTATCTGACATTTACCCTCCATTGTTACACATCTCACGTGACCATGTGCGTACTGAGCTCTGATGGTCAACGACTATTTAATGCTTGGTTTAAACATATCTTATTTCTAAAAACGGCATAAATCTAATGATGCATGATGCAGAAACACATGCTGTAAACGTAAGCAAAACAGATTTATACTGGGAAATTTTGATTTTATATATGTATAATTTTCAAAAACAGTGTTTTGTTTGTAAAAAAGTATCAAAAGACAAAATTGCCTCATGCACCTTTAAAGCTCACTTCTTATAAAAATAATTTATCGATGCGGGTTGATTAAAGAGGTTTCAACTATTTGGCCGACATTTTGATGTTATCAATAAAACTGCACATTTATATCAAACATCATATATAATGGATATTCTGTTCAATAACTTATATTGTATTTTATCTCTGTAGTGTACACTTCGTTAATAATGTTGACTAAATCGTAACAAATGTTGTTAGAACTTGTGGCCCAACCCGTTTGCCTATTATGTGAACTATGCAATAACATATATAGACAAAACCACTAAATCGAGGTCCGCGATAAAGTCACTCATTGGCCAGTATCGGGTTATGCTAAAACTGTGACGAATAAAACGGAAAATGCCGACCTGTGTATTAACGAATTTCTCACAATTAAGATAAAATACAAGAACGGAATCAACCATTATATTCGAAGCGGATCTTATTCTTTGTGATTCAATAAACTTTCCATCATTACTGACCATGAAGTTATAGGTGATGTATCTGTAAAATAATAGTAAAGTTAAATATCTTTTAATGATTGTTTTATAGCATGTACTGTTGACAAAAGACACCACTACCTCGGTAAAACAGACATTTTAAAAGAAAACAAGAAAAAAAAAACTTGTGTTATATTTGAATTATACTGATTTAAAAAAACCACTAAAGCATATATTAATTTATTTTACTTCGATTTCGAGATAAACCCAGAGCTTAATTAAGACCCCGTTAATTTGGTTCGATTTAGCGAGTAATGATTTTTTTTTGAGTGTGGGATTCATGACCTTTGGCGTGGCGTAGGCGACCAGTACTCTACATATCAGCTGCATTACTTATACAGCAGCGACATGTTTATGCGCGATTATCATGTGTTGTTATTCTGACAATTTGACTTTGAATCATTATTATTTGATATTAACAATGTGTTATTGATTTGTTTCAAATCACAAAACATATGCATATTTATGCTACTTACATAAAACTCTATATTTTCGTGGTCATGAAGTTCAGACGTATCGTTGACCTTCAAGAAGTATGTCAGTGGATCGATTGCAAACGTGTTTGTATCTTGTAAAACAAAATACGTAGCCGCGTTGACGGTATTATGGCTGGCCTGCTGGTTCCCAAGCGTGCCAGCACTGCGTTTGACCACCGCTGGGTGAGGAGGAGTACCAGTGTGTAGATGGTGAGTGATAATGACATTGTGGGTCCGTACATGGTCCCCCTGATGTAAGGAGTTGCCGGTAGGGAGCGGAGCATCGGTACTGACTTCATCTTCTTCTGTAGTAAACGGTTCAGCAGTTTGTCTACCTGTGTAGATGAATCTAAATATAATGAATGCCCATCATAGCGTATTATACATAGTTCATTATGTATTCTACACCCTTCATTATGTATCATACATCCTTCATTATGTATTTTACAATCTTTATATAAGGCCTAAAAAAAAAGAAGGTTTGTTTCCTGTTACATGCCCAAAAAAATATGGGTCGGTAGGTAGGGATTTTTTTTTTTTTTTTTTTTTTTTTTGTCGTTACCACACTCCTTTATTAAATGGAACATCAAAATGAATGAGTTTGTTAGTTTCTATTACATGATTATATATGTCATTTTGGGGGTAGTGGTGTGAAAGTAATATATCTTTTAAATAGTACTCAATTTCAGATATGAATCTGAAATCTGAAGTGGCTATAATAAACCGAGGAAGATGTTTGATATAAGCTATAGGCATAGTGCCACCATTGCAAAAAGGAAGTGCTTCCGTGGGGTAGTCGCATAATGGCGGTTGTAAATAATCCTCAATTCTTCTTCTTTAAAAATGCATTTTCCTATTTTTAATGCTCATTTTTTTATTTGAATGGCATTATTGATGTATTTTGAACATTTTGATAGCATTGTCATGTTTGAATTGTGAATTTAGAAAAAAAAAATGATGCTTGGAAATTGGGGTATGAATTCATGATTTCGGAAGTCTACTTTCACTTTGTCACCAGTGTACACACTAAGCTGAAAAAAAATCTCTTATATGACACATGACCCCTACTTTTCTCATCATATTTTGATAGTGCAGAGGTTGACAAACAGTAAAATGTAGGTTTCACTTCTTTCATTTGGGACCCTCTATGAATGACAAGCCTTCAAACTTTTATTATTTACTATAGAATAAAGAACAAAAATCAATGGTGGGGTTACACCTATACTGTCTTCGCAAAAATTATACCTTGCACCGTTTCTGTGAGTCTATATCGTCTAGGCGTATGCAGTGATTATTTTATAATGAGATTTAGAGCGTCTAAACGACACAGCGCGCCGGTGCGTAAGAATTACTTCGTTGTGAAAATCACCAAAAAGAGCGCGAAATCCGATGCCGATTTTTTGGACATAAAAACTTTTGAGTCGGCAGTTAAAATATAGGGTCGGTCGGGTAACCGGAAACAAACATCTTTTTTTTTTAGGCCTAATGTGTTATAAGTATATCATTATATATTTTACACCCTTAATTACGTTTTATACACACTTCATGGTGTATTATCATCTTTCATTACGTAATATACGTCCTTCATTATGTATTATACACCCTTCGTTATGTATTATACACCCATCGTTATGTATTATACACCCTTCATTGTGAGACATATACCTATTATTAAGTATCTTTCAATATGCAATATAAAGGATTTATTAATCTTTGGTACATTCACTATATATTTATATACTCAAGCGTTTCGTCAGGTTATACCCGCGCACTCGTCATAATTTAATACATACATTTCAGAACGTACCATCCGTCTTTTAAATTATGTATTTACTTTTATATGTGAACTTTGAACCTTTCAAAGTATATCATACGTCTTTTAATAATAAATGATAACTATTTAAAATTGTGTAACTGCCAAACATTGTTAATTCGAGAAATTTGTTCATGCAGCAGTTGAATAAAGGGAAGTAACTGTGACGACTAAGAAAGATATGCTACCCTGAGTTTGTCGAGCTGCCGTAGGGGATCCGGTTGTCATGACGATATCGAATGTTGAAGGTGAAGATTTAATCTGCAATAATAAAAATGAGATGTTACGATTACCTGCATTATAAGAATATATAAGAAATAAGTACTTTTGCCGACTTTGGTTAATATGTCAAAATATTGTTAAATCCAATACGTTGATACGAATAAGGCAACATTATATAAAGGTATGTGGTTACGGCCGTGTAGTTAAGCCAATATGTAATGGGTGAGTAAGGACGAAACTATAGCAATGGGCAATTCTTCAGAAAAAAGTAGTTAACTTCTGAGGAATCAAGAAAACGTTAATAAATCAACTGCTTCCTAATTTTTGTTTGGATATTTAGCTTCATGTTTATGCCACCAGGACAGGCACTCAGTTAACATTACCACTATCACATGGGAAACTGAAGGTTAAACAGTGCTCGATCAAATCCACCTCAGCAAGTTACTGACAACTTTCCCTATTAAATCGGTATTAAGAGACGACTGACAATGAAACACAATGTATTTTACCAATCAAAGCGAAGATTGCGACAGGGCGGGGATTCTAACTTACGACCGACTTATAGATTGATAGCCAGACGCGCTACCGACTGAGCTAAATGGGCCCGAGTTTTTCAAAATGTATCATAAGCCTTGTACAAACTAACAGTATCTGTTGTAATTACGTACCTTCATATTATTAGTGTTCGTTAATACATCCAACTGTAGATGTACTATTTCACCTCCACCTTCAGAATGGTGTTCCCCACCTGACGGCTTCATGTCAAGAATGGCTGCAACCTTGTCTCCTTTCTCGGCATCTACATTTATTCTCCCAGCGACAGCATGATTGCGTTCTTCCAGTCTATATCTATATTGTACTTTTGAATTTGCTGAAACAAAGAACGATCACAAATTATTATCTTCGTTTTGGTTTGTTATAGTAAAGATAAGTTAACCAGAAACAAATGACGTTTTGTAAATGATTGTTATAAGGAATTCAAGTCGACCAAAAACAAAGAATGAGTTTTAATTAGTTGTTATACGGAAGATAAGACGAATAGCATCGAAGGACGTGTTTCATTTTGTTGTTATACGGAAGATTGGTCGACCAGTAACAAAGGATGTGTTTGAATTGGTTGATATATAGAAGGTAACTCGACCAGAAACAAAGGCCGTTTTATATTTGTTTTTTTTATATGGAAGATAAGTCGACCAGAAAGAAAGGATGTATTATGATTGGTTGTTATAGGGAAGATAAGTCGACGAGATTGTAAATTGTTGTTTTACGAGGGATATGTTGACCAACATCGAAGGACGTGTTTTAATCGGTTGTGATATGGAAGAGAAGCCGATCTGCAACAACGGACGTTTTGTAGTTGACTGTTATACGAATGATAAGTCTACCACCAACACAGGACGTTTTGTAGTTGGTTGTTATACGAAAGAAAAGTCGACCAGCAACACAGAACGTTTTGTAGTTGGTTGTTATACGATAGATAAGTCGACCACCAAAACAGGACGTTTTGTAGTTGGTTGTTATGCGAAGGAAAAGTCGACCAGCAACAAAGGATGTTTTGTAGTTGGTTGTTATACGATAGATAAGTCGACCAGAAACAAAGGACGTTTTGTAGTTGGTTGTTATACGATAGATAAGTCGACCAGAAACAAATGACGTTTTGTAGTTGGTTGTTATACGATAGATAAGTCGACCAGAAACAAAGGACGTTTTGTAGTTGGTTGTTATACGACAGATAAGTCGACCAGCAACACAGGACATTTGTAGTTGGTTGTTATACGGGAGATAAGTCGACCACCAACACAGGACGTTTTGTAGTTGGTTGTTATACGGGAGATAAGTCGACCACCAACACAGGACGTTATACGATAGATAAATCGACCAGCAACACAGGACGTTTTGTAGTTGGTTGTTATACGATAGATAAGTCAACCAGAAACAAAGGACGTTTTGTAGTAGGTTGTTATACGATAGATAAGTCGACCAGAAACACAGGACGTTTTGTAGTTGGTTGTTATACGATAGATAAGTCAACCAGAAACAAAGGACGTTTTGTAGTAGGTTGTTATACGATAGATAAGTCGACCAGAAACAAAGAACGTTTTGTAGTTGGTTGTTATACGATAGATAAGTCGACCAGAAACAAAGAACGTTTTGTAGTTGGTTGTTATATGATAGATAAGTCGACCATAAACAAAGAATGTTTTGTAGTTGGTTGTTATACGATAGATAAGTCGACCAGAAACAAAGAACGTTTTGTAGTTGGTTGTTATACGATAGATAAGTCGACCAGCAACACAGGACGTTTTGTAGTTGGTTGTTATACGATAGATAAGTCGACCAGAAACAAAGAACGTTTTGTAGTAGGTTGTTATACGAGAGATAAGTCGACCAGCAACACAGGACGTTTTGTAGTTGGTTGTTATACGATAGATAAGTCGACCAGAAACAAAGGACGTTTTGTAGTTGGTTGTTATACGATAGATAAGTCGACCAGAAACAAAGGACGTTTTGTAGTTGGTTGTTATACGAGAGATAAGTCGACCAGCAACACAGGACGTTTTGTAGTTGGTTGTTATACGATAGATAAGTCGACCAGAAACAAAGGACGTTTTGTAGTTGGTTGTTATACGATAGATAAGTCGACCAGAAACAAAGGACGTTTTGTAGTTGGTTGTTATATTACAGATAAGTCGACTAGCAACACAGGACGTTTTGTAGTTGGTTGTTATACAGGAGATAAGTCGACCAACAACAAAGGACGTTTTGTAGTTGGTTGTTATACGATAGATAAGTCGACCAGCAACACAGGACGTTTTGTAGTTGGTTGTTATACGGCAGATAAGTCTTGTAGTTGGTTGTTATACGGGTGCGACAATGTTTATGTTGTCATTTTGTTCAGTAAAGATATTGTTATCATAAACAACTATTACACCGGTATAAATTTATGTAATTTAATTCAATTTAATAAATCAGAGAGATAGTTAGATAGAAAAGTTAGAGACAGTTAAAGAAGAGAAAATGTGGATTCAAGAAAAATATAATGTATGACAATATATGGATATATTATATATCAATTTTCCTCTCTCAAACAGCCTAAACTGTAATATATTGTAACACAACAACTAGTAGCATATACATGTATCATAAAATGCTAGACTTTATGTCACTTCTGCACTGTCGTATAATTGTTTAATATTTCTTATAATTTATGCACTTCACATCTTCATAGAATAAATGCTATATCATAGCATATCTAGTCGTGGAATTTTACGTCACCATGGAATCTATATGCTTCGTGTATCCAATTACATAATAATATATAAACTGTTTTTCACGTCTCATAGTTCCATTCTCTAACAAGCTGACATTTTGGGAATTCTTGTCCACCATAGAATCAATATGTATTCATCTTGGTACTTCGTAATTTTATGGTCTACGAATCGACATTCCATCCATTTTTCACCAAGACCAAAAAGGAGGAGATATTTCAAACTTCATATCATCATTCTCGCCTCATCTTGCATTCAACTTCAACAAATCATATTCCTATCTCTATGTAAGGTCCCAGACCTTTATGCAACACAACACATCTTCCTCTCTCAAAATATCAATACAACTGACCCTTTTATACTGTGCAGTCTGCATATAAAAAGTGTTCACTATCATTTATGTAATGACATGTAATTACCGTACCTGTACATAAAGAGTATTGTTAAAGCTTAAGGGTTATGTGTAGTCATTTTATGTGTAAAAATGTTAACTTTGTTACAACGGGATATACGTCGACCATCAACACGGGACGTTTTGTAGTTGTTCGGTATACGATAGATAAGTCTTGTAGTTGGTTATTATACGGGAGATAAGTCGACCAGCAACACAGGACGTTTTGTAGTTGGTTGTTATACGATAGATAAGTCGACCAGCAACACAGGACGTTTTGTAGTTGGTTGTTATACGATAGATAAGTCGACCAGCAACACAGGACGTTTTGTAGTTGGTTGTTATACGGGAGATAAGTCGACCAGCAACACAGGACGTTTTGTAGTTGGTTGTTATACGATAGGTAAGTCGACCACCAAAACAGGACGTTTTGTAGTTGGTTGTTATACGATAGATAAGTCTACCAGAAACAAAGGACATTTTGTAGTTGGTTGTTATATGATAGATAAGTCGACCAGAAACAAAGGACGTTTTGTAGTTGGTTGTGATACGAAAGATAAGTCGACCAGAAACAAAAGACGTTTTGTAGTTGTTTGTTATATGATAGATAAGTCTACCAGAAACAAAGGACGTTTTGTAGTTGGTTGTTATACGATAGATAAGTCTTGTAGTTGGTTGTTATACGGGAGATAAGTCGACCAGCAACACAGGACGTTTTGTAGTTGGTTGTTATACGACAGATAAGTCTTGTAGTTGGTTGTTTTACGGGAGATAAGTCGACCAGCAACACAGGAAGTTTTGTAGTTGGTTGTTATACGATAGATAAGTCGACCAGAAACAAAGGACATTTTGTAGTTGTTTGTTATAAGATAGATAAGTCGACGAGAAACAAAGGACGTTTTGTAGTTGGTTGTTATACGACAGATAAGTCTTGTAGTTGGTTGTTATACGAGAGATAAGTCGACCAGCAACACAGGACGTTTTGTAGTTGGTTGTTATACGATAGATAAGTCGACCAGAAACAAATGACGTTTTGTAGTTGGTTGTTATACGGGAGATAGTCGACCACCAACACAGGACGTTTTGTAGTTTGTTGTTATACGACAGATAAGTCTTGTAGTTGGTTGTTATACGGGAGATAAGTCGACCAGAAACAAAGGACGTTTTGCAGTTTGTTGTTATACGACAGATAAGTCGACCAGCAACACAGGACGTTTTGTAGTTGGTTGTTATACGGGAGACAAGTCGACCAGCAACACAGAACGTTTTGTAGATGGTTGTTATACAATAGATAAGTCGACCAGCAACAAATGACGTTTTGTAGTTGGTTGTTTTACGGGAGATAAGTCGACCAGAAACAAAGGACGTTTTGTAGTTAGTTGTTATACGATAGATAAGTCGACCAGAAACAAAGGACGTTTTGTAGTTGGTTGTTATACGGGAGATAAGTCGATCAGAAACACAGGACGTTTTGTATTTGGTTGTTATACGGGAGATAAGTCGACCAGCAACACTGTACGTTTTGTAGTTGGTTGTTTTACGATAGATACGTCGACCAGCAACACAGGACGTTTTGTAGTTGGTTGTCATACGGGAGATAAGTTGACCAGCAACACAGGATGTTTTGCAGTTGGTGGTTACACGATAGATAAGTCGACCAGAAACAAAGGACGCTTTGTAGTTGGTTGTTATGCGGGAGATAAGTCGACCAGCAACACAGGACGTTTTGTAGTTGGTTGTTATACGGGAGATAAGTCGACCACCAACACAGGACGTTTTGTAGATGGTTGTTATACGATAGATAAGTCGACCAGCAACACAGGACGTTTTGTAGTTAGTTGTTATACGATAGATATGTCGACAAGAAACAAAGAACGTTTTGTAGTTGGTTGTTATACGGGAGATAAGTCGACCAGAAACACTGGACGTTTTGTAGTTGGTTGTTATACGATAGATAAGTCGACCAGAAACAAAGAACGTTTTGCAGTTGGTTGTGATACGGGAGATAAGTCGACCAGCAACACAGGACGTTTTGTAGATGGTTGTTATACGGGAGATAAGTCGACCAGCAACACAGGATGTTTTGTAGTTGGTTGTTATGCGATATATAAGTCGACCAGCAACACAGGACGTTTTGTAGTTGGTTGTTATACGATAGATAAGTCGACCAGAAACAATGGACGTTTTGTAGTTGGTTGTTATACGATAGATAAGTCGACCAGAAACAAAGAACGTTTCGTAGTTGGTTGTTATACGGGAGATAAGTCGACCAGCAACACAGGACGTTTTGCAGTTGGTTGTTATACGACAGATAAGTCTTGTAGTTGGTTGTTATACGGGAGATAAGTCGACCAGCAACACAGGACGTTTTGTAGTTGGTTGTTATACGATAGATAAGTCGACCAGCAACACAGGACGTTTTGTAGTTGGTTGTTAAACGATATATAAGTCGACCAGCAACACAGGACGTTTTGTAGTTGGTTGTTATACGATAGGTAAGTCGACCACCAAAACAGGACGTTTTGTAGTTGGTTGTTATACTGGAGATAAGTCGAACAGCAACACAGGACGTTTTGTAGTTGGTTGTTATACGATAGATAAGTAGACCAGAAACAAAGAACGTTTTGTACTTGGTTGTTATACGGGAGATATGTCGACCAGCAACACAGGACGTTTTGCAGTTGGTTGTTATACGACAGATAAGTCTTGTAGTTGGTTGTTATACGGGAGATAAGTCGACCAGCAACACAGGACGTTTTGTAGTTGGTTGTTATACGATAGATAAGTTGACCAGCAACACAGGACGTTTTGTAGTTGGTTGTTATACGATAGATAAGTCGACCAGCAACACAGGACGTTTTGTAGTTGGTTGTTATACGATAGGTAAGTCGACCACCAAAACAGGACGTTTTGTAGTTGGTTGTTATACTGGAGATAAATCGACCAGCAACACAGGACGTTTTGTAGTTGGTTGTTATACGATAGATAAGTAGACCAGAAACAAAGAACGTTTTGTAGTTGGTTGTTATACGTGAGATAAGTCGACCAGCAACACAGGACGTTTTGTAGTTGTTTGTTATACGATAGATAGGTCGACCAGAATCAAAGAACGTTTTGTAGTTGGTTGTTACACGTGAGATAAGTCGACCAGCAACACAGGACGTTTTGTAGTTGGTTGTTATACCTGAGATAGGTCGACCAACAACAAATGACGTTTTGTAGTTGGTTGTTATACGGGAGATAAGTCGATCATCAACACAGGACGTTTTGTTGTTGGTTGTTATACGATAGATAAGTCGACCAGAAGCAAAGGACATGTTTCAATTGGTTGGTATATGGGAGATAAGTCGACCAGCAACAAAGGACGTGTTTCATTTGGTTGGTATATTGAAGATTAGTCGACTAGCAACAAAGGACGTGTTTCAATTGGTTGTTATATGAAAGATAAGTCGACCAGAAACAAAGGACATTTTGTAGTTTGTTGTCATACGGAAGATAAGTCGACAAGCAACACAGGAACGTTTAGTAGTTGGTTGGTTTACGAAAGATAATTAGACCAGAAACAAAGAACGTTTTGAAGTTGGTTGTTATACTTGAGATAAATTGACCAACTACACAGGACGTTTTGTAGTTGGTTGTTATACGATAGATAAGTCGACCAGAAACAAAGAACGTTTTGTAGTTGGTTGTTACACGTGAGATAAGTCGACCAGCAACACAGGACGTTTTGTAGTTGGTTGTTATACCTGAGATAGGTCGACCAACAACAAATGACGTTTTGTAGTTGGTTGTTATACGGGAGATAAGTCGACCAGCAACACAGTACGTTTTGTTGTTGGTTGTTATACGATAGATAAGTCGACCAAAAACAAAGGACATGTTTCAATTGGTTGGTATATGGGAGATAAGTCGACCAGCAACAAAGGACGTGTTTCATTTGGTTGGTATATCGAAGATTAGTCGTCTAGCAACAAAGGACGTGTTTCAGTTGGTTGTTATATGAAAGATAAGTCGACCAGAAACAAAGGACGTTTTATAGTTGGTTGTCATACGGAAGATAAGTCGACCAGCAACACAGGACGTTTGGTAATTGGTTGGTATACGAAAGATAAGTTGACAAGAAACAAAGGACATGTTTCATTTGGTTGGTATATGGAAGATAAGTCGACCAGCACTAAAAGACGTGTTTCAATTGATTGTTTGATGGAAGATGTCGACCAGAAACAAATGACGTTTTGTAGTTGGTTGTTTTAAGGAAAATAAGTCGATCAGCAACAAATGATGTTTTGTAGTTTGTTGTTAAACGGGAGATAAGTCGAACAGAAATATCGGACGTGTTTCAGTTGGTTGGTATATTAAAGATAAGTCGACAAGAAACAAAGGACGTATTTCAATTGGTTGGTATACGAAAGATAAGTCGACCAGAAACGAAGGACATGTTTTAATTGTTGAACGCAGCCCAAATACAAAGTTTTGGTGTTGATTGTTATTGGGAAGATTAGTCGAGAAGAATCTCAGGACGTTTTGCAATCTTTAGCGTGTTTTTAGCATGATAAAGTCAACCAGAAACAAAGGACAGAACAATCTGCTATATTTAACAAAAATAGAATAATTCCAAGTGTGATAAACATACTTAAAGAGTTAAACATTTATTTATCAAAATTGTTCATTAAATATCTAAAAATAACAGCTAGTTTACCTTTTACAGAAACAAGCAAACATGCCACAAGTCCCACAGCTATCATTCCGAGAGTCCTCATATCTGCTGAAAATATAAATAACCTTGAAAATCACTGGTTCGCGGCAGGTAGATCTTGTTTCGTCTGCTGTATTGACACAGTCCGTGTTACGCCTGCTGTATCGATACAGTTCGTGTTACGCCTGCTGTATTGGTATTACTACAATCCGAGTGTATTACGATCTTTTACCACAGTAATTCATTAAACCATTTTGCAACCAGTCATAACAGAAATCTTTAATCAGTATTTATTTGTTAAAATAAAGTCACCTTATGTGAACATAACTGAGTTATCACGATGATAAAATCTGGTACTATCAGTTAGTGTTTATTCAGCCATATCTATATGTCACTGTCACTGTCTCCAGCAAGTCAATTTAATCTCCCGCTAGATAATAACAGCATCCACTAATGAAGTAACACACATGAATATCGCTAGTAAACCACTGCTTACAAAAAAAATCACATTGATCAAATCAATTTGCAAATTCTAAAACAAGTCATTCAAATTAATCGTAACAACTGTCAACTCATGTTCCGGTGTTTAAAATCAACTGTCAATGAGTTGTGTATTCAAGCCCCCGGGGCACATATTAAGGGATAGACCTTAGATGCTCATTACTAATTTCCCGTCCCACTTCCCGGTTTTGTAGTGTACGTTATACAGGTTCCAGACTGGTATAAATACTTGATAGACGACCCTCCATATACGACAGTATGCCTTTTGTTCAACATTTTCAATACATCGATTCGATTGATTATTTTTTTGTATGCTTAATATATATTTCCGGCGGAATAGAAATATTTATTGGTTAATGAATTAAAGGCGGAAAGAGTTTATATCCCGCTATATGCTTGTGTAAGTGTACGCACCTGCATGAAGGCTCGTAACATGTTATAAGTTATACAAACTTAATAACCGATGGCTAATCTTTAATAATAAAGGATGTTTTCATTCAATGTCGTCTGGGAAACCAAAACTCATGACCATGAAATATTTAAGTTGGATTAAATAGGTAGTGATTAGATATAAAACAATAACAACATTTTCATTTGATTTGAATTCTGATCACACTTTTTTAGATTAGATGATTTATCCGTCATTGTAATCAAATACACGTACTTATCTGCGCTAAAACACAGATTTAACTAATAATCACAAATAAATATACAAACTGACTTGTGTTTCACCAGTCACATTTAACTGAGTACATGTATAAGTAAGAAAAGCTAGTCGGGTGAATATGGTTTTAGAGCTGGTTCCAGTAAAACTGTTTTATTTACTTATGATTGTATATTTAATAAATCACCAGTCATAATTTCGTTATATATCTTTTAAAACATAAAACATATTGGCAAACAGACGCCTGAACATCGTTTACACACACTAATGGTATGCATGCATTTACATTAAGGTCACCGCTTACCTTAGCTGAGATTCATTTATGTATAGATGGGAAGAATACTTTTGATAAACAACAATTACAACAGAAGCTGTAACAACAATAGAAATACAACAACAGCAGAAACAGTAGCGGCAACAGTATCAGCAACAATAGCATCAGTACCACCACCACCACCACCACAATCAACAACAGCAATTAACAGCAAGAACTAAGACGCTGTTTATCTTAGTTGAGATTAATTTTTGTATAGATTGGAAAAATAATCTCGATAAACAACAGCAGTAGCAACATCAGCGTGATACCAAAATATCATATAGAAGTACAACAGTGCGAGGACTACCGGCAACACACAGTCATTGTTTCTTATTATATGCATACATGTATTAGAATGCATTTTCCTTATGTAACTCTTAATTTGTGGTTTGAATGATAGTATTGATGTATGCTGGAACATTTTGAAAGCGTTGTTATGATTGAGATGTGAACATCGTGAAATAAACGATGTTTAGAAATAGTAGAACACAACGGAGCAGAATTGAATATAGTTGATCTAAAAAAGTATAACAGAACAGGACGGAGTAGAACAGAATATGATACAGCGGAACAGAACAGAGTAGAACGGAACAAAATATAGCAGAACATAACGGAGTTAAACAGAAAATAATACACCAGAACAGAACAATGTAGAGCATGTCATAGTTTAACAACGAGATGAATAGAACATAATAAAGCAGAACAGATCATAGTAGAAGAAAAACGAATAAAGCGGAACAAAATAGAAAAACAGAAAAAAATATAATGTAGCGGAACAGATCAGAGTAGAAAAGAATATACTATAGCAAAACAGAACGGAACAGACCTGGCAATAATATAGCGGAACAGAAAAGAACATAACATAGTATAACAGATAAGAACGGATCAGAACAGAAAATAATATAGCAGTACATAATGCTGTAGAATAGAGAATAATAAAGGGAACAGAACAGAGTAGAACATTATATATTAAAGCAGAACAGAACGGAGTAGAACCGAAAATATTATATTGGAACGGAATAGAATATAACAGAACACAGTATAACAGAACAGAACATTATATAGCAGAACATAACGCTGTAGAATAGAAAATAATATAGGAACAGAACAGAGTAGAACATATAGTTAACCAGAACAGAACGGAGTAGAACCAAAAATATTATATTGGAACGGAATAGAATATAACAGAACATAGTATAACAGAACAGAACAGAACAGAACGTTAATAGCAGAACATAACGCTGTAGAATAGAAAAGAATATAGGAACAGAACAGAGTCGAACATTATATAGTAAAGCAGAACAGAACAGAATAGAACATCATATAGTAAACCAGACCAGAACGGAGTAGAACCAAAAATATTATATTGGAACGGAATAGAATATAACAGAACATAGTATAACAGAACAGAACAGAACAGAACAGAACAGAACAGAACAGAACAGAACAGAACAGAACAGAACAGAACAGAACAGAACAGAACAGAACAGAACAGAACAGAACAGAACAGAACAGAACAGAACAGAACAGAACAGAACAGATCAGATCAGAAAACAGAACATTATATAGAGAAACAGAACAGAGCTGAACAATATACGATACAGAAGAATAGAATGGGTCAGAGCAGAAAATGATATAGAGAACAGATCGGAGTAGAACCGAATATATTATAGCGGAACGGAACATAATATAACAGAACATAGTATAGCAAAACAGAACGGATCAGAACAGAACATTATATAGCGAAAAAAAACCAGAGCAGACCAATATATAATATAGTAGAACAGAATGGAGTGAAGCAGAAAATATTATAGCGAAAGGGAACAGAGTATAACACGACATAGTAAAGCAGAACAGAATGGATCTGAACAGAACATTATATAGCAGATAAAACAGAGTAGAACAGAATAAAAGATAAAACATATTCCACCCATCTTATAATGTTTTCTTGCACATGGTCATTAAAGAGGAGTAACATAATATTTTATAAAACTTCGTATCAAGTAATCAAAGTGTTAAATTGTTTTGAGGAAAGATTTTGTTAATGTTTTCAACATAATACAAAATAAATATATACCGAATTACCTGATTCTTTGTTTATTCGCTTATTAAAGTACTGTCCTTCCTAAAATTAATGTTACAAGATAACCTTTATCTAATTTATATTCCAGGCGTAGAAGTTGATTAGTTAAATATTATCAACAAGTATCCGTAAACCCTGTCTGTACGTGCGGACATGTCAATTACAATTACGCAACGTTTAGTATACAGTGAAATAAGTTTATCATTTACTTAGGTAACCTTATAAATATGTAATTAGTTATTCAAACCTCACGCGGGTACACTTGCCTATCGTTTCATATCCAACCGCAGTATGGTTGTACGTATGTTTACTTATACATGTACCATGGTTAAACAAAACGACCAACCTACACTCAAGTCTAGTAAATATCTGAGTAAATGTTGGCGTATGGCGTATGCAGTCACTACATGTATAGTCAGTACCCCAAATATAATATTTACATAGTGTTGTATTGTGATATACAGTGTTTACCGTCGCTTACAACGATTCTTCAGCGAGTCATAACGTTTAAAGCCGTATAAGAAAAAGATATAGCCTCTGTCAAACTGAGAGATAAGACAACTTAAAATAGGTTAGGACTGGCTAAGACTGAAAAACGCAAGGAATCGAAGAAAATTCCTGCCACAAGTTCTGAATGTTTTTTGACGGTCTAAGATAGTATATAGTAGCAGCACTACCGAATTCGGTTGTGGAGTTGTTTTCGATCATGTTCAAAACTCTGCCTGCGACCAAACTGGTCGTAGTTTATCTTAGGTATGTCTTCTTGCGATTGTTGGGCTACACGTCTTGAGTAGTCGTGGTTGAACGTGGGACTCTCCAGTCGTCAACTAGTCCCACGACTATGCACGACTATTCATCCAGCTGCACGCATACTCGCACGGATATGTGTGCAAGTCCTGCATCGTCGTGTGACGGTAGTGAATTTAGTCATGACTTACAAAGACCTATCCTGGTATGTTCATATAAAGGATGGTTCGTTTTGTGGAGGAGGGCGGATCTGATTCTCAAGTTCAGTGTATGAAGTCCTCTCTGCATGTCGATTTCTGTGAGTTCTGGTGACACTAACCTGCCTTGCTAGAGCTATGTTTATAGTTGTTCGCTAGTCGCACGACCAGCATCGACCAGTTGCCCGACCAGTCACGACTCGTCTTAACATATCACGACCAGCCCGACCCATCGTGACTAGTCGTATGTAGTTTTCTGTGATCGTACGGACACATCCCTCAAGGTCAGGCGACCTGTCGTGCTCTCATTCTGCTACAAGTCACATTGTGTGACTGCTAGGCTGTCATCGCAGGAAACCTCCAACCCCGGACCAAGACAGCCCTAGGTCGCACGACTGACGTAGTCACAGGTTAATCGCAGCTTCGAATGTGGCTGGGGCATCACACCTAGTAGAACAGCCCCAGAACACACGGGATAGAACAGTCCTCGAAAACAGAAGGCTCGTGACACTGCACAACACTAGCATGTATAGGTACCGAAAGCACGACAACTCAATTTCCATGTTATCAATACCGTACAAGTACACAGTCATATATTAAACACAACTGTTTTGTTTCTGATCTGACCAAAACTAATCAAATTGCTATAAAATTATTTACTCAAAACATGGCACTGGCAGGGTACCACACCCGTTACCTTCCGAACCTGTATCCGATGCTCTAGCACAACACCATCTTTTGTGACTGAAAACGGGGACACAAACCAGAGAATAAATGAATAAACCAAACGTTTTAGATAGCCCGGCAACGTCATTAAAATGAGTTAATATTATAATTTACTTATCTTAGCCTGCTCAAGCGACTTTGTCACGGCCATAGTAGCCAACCGTCGATGTCCACTATCATAGCACACTCTCAAGTTGACATATTGTATACACTTTATTATTTTTATATAAATAGATAAACCTACTTTACCCCGTCATATCATGGATATTCTTAAAATTGATTCAGTATACAGCGTGGCATTTGTCGTATTTACTTATATAATGTCCTTCAATATGTCTGTGCTTATCATTACATGCCGCCAGAGTACCCTGTCGTCCCTGGGTCAGACGGCGGTGGATTTTTACGTCGTTAGCTACGACATTCTTATGAGCTAGCGCGGATAACATCGGCCAGGTCTGTCATGATAAACATTTACATATTACAACGTGGTACTGAAAATCTACAAATAATGCAATCAATTTTAAGTTTGGCATCGACAAAAAGTGATATTATTATCTAAACATAACAATTTACCTATACTAAATATGACCTCGTGGTACACAAGGTCAGGGCAAACGAATTGGAGGGTGCATGTTATTATTGGATGTTACAACATCAGTATACACTTTGAGTTAATCCCTGAAACTAGTTTCCAAACATTTACAGCAAACTCGTCACACTATTAATTCCAATACAGCGCCATCACGGATCAGGTTTGTGTTTGATTAATGGTTGTCACTTGACTGACCAGGATCGTCTTGTAAAATCACTTGTTAAGTAAGTGCGACGTTTGCCCTGTATAATATTAAAGGTTGGTTGGTTGGTTGGTTGGTTGGTTGGTTGGTTGGTTGGTTGGCTGGTTGGTTGGTTGGTTGGTTGGTTGATTGGTTGGTTGGTCGCATGATGTTTAGGCGTCGCTTTCAAATTTTGTTCCGTTATATCACCACTGTATCTACTTGAGACACTATTCAAAACGCGTCCACACTAGAGTTTCATCCCGCAGACACATGCTATGACACCCCACCCAGTCACATTATACTGACACCGGTCCGATGAGACCAAGAACTATATCTAAATGCTGAGCGCCAAGGGAGTCGAGGAAGCTTCTAACACCATTTCCCAAGTCTTTGGTATGAACTGGGCGGGGATCGAACCCACGACCTTCTGCATGTGAGACGGACGCTCTGATCACTAGACCACATGCGCTGCAGTTTATAATATTATATATGTATATTAAGTTGGTAATTAAGTGGACCTTTTTTAGAAAGAGATTTTTTTGTTACTTAGTGTTTTTTCCAAGTATGAGACAGTTTCGTCGAAAAATTGATCATTTAAGCACTGTTTGGTCTAGACCCAGTTTTTCACCAAAGATGTTCGCACAATCAGGTATACATTTATACATTTAAATGAACTAGTAAAACTTAACCTTTCCGTCTATTTTGTTCACTTTTCTTATAACTGTTTAATCATTTCGGTTAATTAACATTTTGGCGTTGTTTGTATATTCGTAACAGATGATGCTTTATATCCCGTGGCATTGGATTAGGCATATGATGACCGACGGCCAGAAACTATCTGCCAGCCAGATTATATATATATAAATGTTCTAGTATATGTATGTATTGTATGATGATGTACTTATGTGCAAATCAATAAAATATATGTTATGTTCTGTTCTGTTCTGTCAGTAAACCAATATTATAGGACCAATTATTCACCATTTTCAATGGCATGGACAAAAAAACTACCGTGGCGAAATCGCAAAGCGTATGTACGAACAGGCGGGAGGCAAACAACTCTGCACGCAAAACATGTATAACTAAGCTGTGAGATGCACAAACACCTCCGATAGAAGTGGCACAAATACCTGGCCATACGAACGTAATGCCATTTAATCTATATAACAAAGTTAGTTTAGAAAAGCAAATACATAGGTCCACCAGTGTTACACAAAAGTACAACAAATACTGCTACTGTGAGCAGCCCTACAAATATGGAGACAACCAACAAACTTTTATTCATAGAGATGACTCAGAAAACGTTTCAGATGAGGAGCTGATTGCTGCATCACAATAAACAGAAACGGCTCTATACACAATAAGGCAATATGTAAACAATCAAACTGATAATCAACAAGTTACTGACCTGTTCATTGTCCATAGCCCCAGTGGCAGAATGCAAAATAACAAAAAGCCAACTTTAGACCGGAGTTAATGTTTAACAACTGTGTTTTCACCAATCTGTCACTTTCAATTTTAAATAGACACTACTAGAAAGTGTTAAGCCCTGTTTATTAGAATAAACGCTCCATTGAGAACAAA